>JACVVK020000148.1:1160000-1212500 GCA_018292915.2 Batillaria attramentaria
AGGAAAGTGGCCTTACCCAATGTCTTCTCCATCTCTTTCTCGTCCAGCATGACGTACCAAGTGTCCCGCCAGCAGCACTGGTGTGTGGCCACTTTGCCCTTCAAATGACCCCTGGCCGCCACCTCCATACAGCCGTTCTCTCGGTTGGCATCAAGCAGGGGGATCCAGGCTGTTACCTGCATCACCTCGTAGGAACGGTTGTCCAAGTATGCAGAATCTGGGAACATTTGGAAAGAAAAAAGAATAACAAACACACCGAAGTTTACAATTACCGTTTTCGCACCGCCCATAATTATAATAATTTGAACTTAGGATGGGTGGATCTGCCGATGTTCTTCGCCTAACTTGACATTTCGAGCCTTGTTTCAGCTGATTTATCTACTGATCTCAGCTTTCCGTTTCAACAAAGAAACGGTACCTTGAAAACAGAGCTGTATGGCTAGAGTTAGCCTATAAACGGACAAAAAAAACCACCCACCCACCCACCCACCCACCCACACACGCACGCACGCACGCACGCACGCACGCACGCACGCACGCACGCACGCACGCACGCACGCACGCACGCACGCACGCACGCACACACACACACACACACACACACAAAACAAGATTAAAAAAAAAAGAAGTAATAGATTTTTGAGAAAGCAAACAAGATTTTTGAAAACAAACGAAAAACATAGAAACCCTTTTTGTCAGAATTATCAGTACGATTACATTCAAACGGTTCATCCTACTGCCCGGAAAGGCCCTCGGTAACGAGTGCCCCACATAGTGTCATTACCCTGGTGCCACGGCACTGTGGTCGCCTCGTTGTCTGGCGTCTTGGTACGGAGGTTCCACACGGGGTGACCGGCGATGTTCGGGCCGATGATCTGCTCGACCACGTTCAGCATGCGGGGATGGGCCCAGATGTCTCGGAACGCCTGCAACATCACCATCGAGATGGGTCATCGTATAAGTTGTGGTCGATACGGCAGGTTATTCAGTAAATCTAGTCAAAAGCTTCACTGATTGTGGGAATATCCCGGCTGGGACCAAATATTTGTGCTGGCTATTTCATCATTGCCCCGTCTTTGATATCACCCGTATGTGGTGGAAAAGGACGTTAAACCCTAAAACACCCACCCACCCTTCATTGTGGGAAAGAGTTCTGTCCCTTTGGACCCAGTGAGCCATTGAAGAACACCAGTATTTGGAAAAGTTATAAATACAATCATGTGCTCCTTTGGCAACTTTTGTCAATGCAATCAGGATTCCAGTCACATTAGTGTGGCTTGCGCGGCTTTAAGCCCTAAACTCACTCACTCACCTGCTCCAGTCACATTAGCCGAGTTTTGGCAACACGTATATTTGACTGAGAATAAAATAAAACGAAAAACTCAATCTCGAGACCGCATGGCACATTAAAACCAAACGGTTTTATACCAAAGCTAAAGCTCAGTTGAATCGGGTGTGAGGCCTAGTTCTGATGAGCAGTACCTGTGGCAGCCGCCCCTGCTTGTGCAGGATTATGTTGGCACCGGGAAACTCGGCCTCGATTTTTGTCAGGCGCTCAAACAGGCCGTAATGCGTGTACAAATCTGTAAAGAGACAATTTTATTTACAAACAACACAGTTAGTACTTGTTGCGGTAGAACTGAGGCCACCCCAAAAAATCGTCATATTTATACATTTCGCGTTCTTGCCTCCTGCAACCCCCCCCCCCCCCCCCACAGACACACACACATCACCCCCAACCCCACACACTCCACGAAAGTCTGCGAAGAGGCGATCATCCACGTCTGATGCACACACACACACACACACACACACACACACACACACACACACACACACACACACACGCACGCACGCACGCACGCACACACACACAGACACACACACACACACACACACACACACACACACACACACACACACACACACACACACACACACACACACACACACACAAAATGACTGAATGGACACTAAGTGTGAACGAAGACCTATTTACCTTTGATCTTGCCTGCCCTGTAAAGCAAGTTGGCGAGGTCGTCCACCTGCCTGGCGATTGCCACCCGACAGGCATCCAGCTCCTCTTGCGTGAAGAACTCGTCCACAATAACGTAGCCCTGCATTCATGACAAACCCCCAAACGGAAGATCCACTTACAAGTATGTCAAAATTAGACCGAAGTATACAGAAGAAAATAAGGAAGGAAATGAATTAAGCACGACCTGTATCCCACTTTCGACAAGACTTGTGCACCACACTGAAAGCAAAAGATTTCTTTCTTCAACGAATCTTTCTTTTGGTCTTAGCTAAATAAAATAAAATCTACCTCAAGGGTGTCACTGATTGGACGAGAAAGGTTGTCACTTTCATGCCAGCAAAAAGAGAACGTACAGCCGCCATGTTTGAAATTTTCAACAACTGGCAGGTCGGATTTGAGGTAGGACAATTAATGCTGCTTCACACTGTTTATCAGAAAATAAGAACTTCTGTCTTTAACAACTTTTGTCGTATTGTCCGGCACAGATACATAAAAGAAATCTATACGAATAGACATAGACAGTGAGATATTAGACAGTCTGGAAGTGTAATGCCATTATTTTTGCTCACTGATTTGCATACATAATGCATTTTCAGTGTTGCTGGTGTTCCGTCAAAACAAATGCCCTGCACTGTGCCAAGCACACGGACTATCACAACACTAGTGAGGATTTCCCCATAAGGTTTTAGTTTTATGAACAACACATCAAAGTAAAGGGAAATGCCTTCCACCAATCACTGCGCTGTTCTGGTTGAGAGTTCTCGGCCTTCGTTCCGGGCAGACGACACTTTCTGATTGTGGGTATTTGGAAGTAGCCTCTGAAAATATTTTTGTGTTTCTTCAGAACATGAAGGAATTGATTTCAGAATCATAGAAGCATCTTCAGGCATCCATTTGCAACAGCGGAAATAGTGCTAGACAAAACCGGCATATGGAAAACAATGGAGTTAAAAAAAGAGGAAAAAGAAGTACGAAAATGTCGACAAAACTGACCCAGGTGAGTTGGCTAAATGGGCCCGTCTACCAATAATATGAGCTTGAGACAGAAGAATGTCACGAAGGGCATCCTGTGGGATGTAAACACACTGCGTGAGGTGATTAGATTGTCACACAGTACAGGGGGAAAGGGTGTTTGAGCTCTGTCTTTGTTATAGTTGTATTCAAGGAACGAGAGATTTCTTTTGTGAATTCGCGGCGGATGGCACAGATTTATCTATTTTTCCAAGTGTGACCACCAAGTAGATTGAAGTAGACTGTACATGTGGATGTTTGGCTTTTCAAGTACATGTAGTGACATTCATGCACTCTGTGACTCACTTCTACGGCTTCTGTGCACATTTTAGTGCTCGTTAACTTTCAAAAGCATGATAATTATATATACAGGATACTAATGTCTTATTCGTGACACAGCCATTCCAGGCCGAGTTCAACAACCAAAACGTCGCGGTTGATGCTATGTACAGATGCTGGAGAACCGACAGCCGTCAAGTATAATGGGTGAGATTTGAGAACATCGAGTTACCTCTGCTGCCAGGTAAGTCTCATAAAAAAAAAAAAAAAAAATGGCGAACGTGCATTGACTGCGTATAGTATATGTTCTTGGTCAGCATTGCAGACCAACGAAAGAACTCCATCAGCCCACAGCTTCCTGATCGCTGTACTAAACACAACAACAACAACAACAACCAAAAAACCCCAACAAAAAACCACCACCACCACCACCAACAACAACAACAAAAAACAACAAACAAATACCCCCTCCCCACCGCACCCCAAGAAAAAAACAAAACAAAACAACAACAACAAAAACTCCACCAAAATTCCCCCACCCCCACCCCAAACAAACAAACAAACAAACAAAAACAACAGCAACAACAACAAACAAACAAACAAACAAATAAAACAAAAAAAAACCCAACAACCCCAAAACCAACCAAAGAGACATATAAACAGCAACAAAACAAAACGAAGTACTTCATATTACCTCCTCAAAGAACTGACGGATCATGTTTTCCGGCAGCTGTCCCGCTTTCTTCTCCTTGGGTTGGGGTGGCATAGCTCGGATGTCAAAGACCTCGGGATGGGGTTCCTGGATATCCCCCGGCCATAGTTTCTTTTCTCCGGACATCTTCACGCAATACACTTATGCGCTCGCTAACCAGTAAACCGAGCGTCCAGTTGGACAAACGAACAAATAGTGTGGGTTGAGGAGAGAAATTGTGTGCTGTGCGACTAACTGATGTCAAACCAGGCCAAGGCCTCTTACACAGGTTTTGTCTAAGAGATAGCACTCCTAGGTCTGATAGCCAGCTCCTGAGTGTATTTTCGACAGTTACCACAGTGAAGTAGTTTCTTCTTTTATTAAAAAAAAGGAATAAACCGGCCCCCGTAGTGTAGTGGTTAGCACTTCGGATCATGGACCGGGAGACCCGGGTTCGAATCCCAGCCGAGGCAAGCGGGATTTTTCCTACCTAGGTCGGCTCCTACCCAGAGCGGGTGTGCTATGGGCCCGATGGGGAGGCTGTTGCCACACAGCCGAGTTTCACCCACTTCACGGGTGCGACTTTGGGGGTGCTTCCCTTAGTATGACACGTCTTATGATGTGGATGATTACACGGCCGGCACCGCAGGTGCCGTAGTTCCCGGGCCTGGTTAATGCCGGGATATTTATGACAGGAAGCGTGGAATGCGGCCCTGTCCCGCAGTCCCAAACCACATGGACCTCCATAGCATCATCTTACTATCATCCTCATCTCCATCATCATGCATAATAAAAATTGTCCCAGCTTCCGAGTCCTCCGTGGGTTCCACCCATGACCTGGGAGGAACACCACGGGAGCTAGCAAAGAGTTGGGCAGCCAAAAAAAAAAAAAAGAAAAAAAAAGAAAGAAAACGTTTAACCGAGAAAGATAAGAACTTACACGTGCCATACGCGTGTGTCGAGTGGGTTTGGGAGAGGTAGGAGTCAGCGGGCTGGAGACTGTGAAGTCCAGGGGCGTAGCGGGCCATTAGCATTATCGACGTATCGAGGACGTATTCAGAGGGACGGGCACTTGTTTATTGTTTGTTTGTTTGTTTGTTACCACACACACACACACACACACATCAAAACTGAGAAGGAATGCGTCGACAGCAAACGACTTTCATCTCCGATGGTTTTCAAACCGCCTAAAACCGACATTTTACATAGGGTTGCAGATGATAGCTCTTCAGTTGACGTGCGACCCGCTTTGTCACAACCAGCACACAGTCATGCACTCCTAGGGCGAGTGAGACAGTTCTACGGTCAGGTCAGGTCAGAAGTTTGACTGATAGTGGGCGAGTATTTCACCTTGACTGATAAGGCAGTCCAAGGTTTCCCCATTCATGTCAGTGTAAGAGCTTCCCGGCCAGATAATGCTGGCCGGCGATTTTATAATAAACAAAAAGTCCGATTAAAAGCAGCGTAAAACGACTCGAAACATAACCTTGACTAGATGTTTTCACATAATGTTTGGTATATCCAGAAAATGTATAGACAAACGTTTTGTGTTAACACTTGTACTGCATGTAAGGGATGGGATGCAGTCACTGCTAACTCCTGCAACGGTGGATCTCAAGAACGCTAGCCCACCCACTTATATAATGTGAAAACTGACACCACTGACACAAAACGCGTGGACCTGCCGAAGACAGAATTCGTTAACCAGTCCGAGAAGATTGACATGATTCTATGATGGCGAGTCTATGATGGCAAAAATATGGTTCCCAGTCTGGCTACAGGACGACACTCATAGCTCCCGGGTATGTAGTAACCACTGAACTACGCTAAATATAGTACACAGTTTTTGTCCCTTTTTTAAATTTGTGTGCAGAATAAAAACAAAATGGCAATCTGGGACTTATTATTAGCTTTGTAAATAAGTTTCATGCTAGGTAATAGTAAAATTAGGGGAAAATGAGCCTGGCTTGTGGAATATTTGTATTCATGCGCGGCTGGCACAAGAGCTAGCAGACGATCTAGGAATGAGGGGGTGTGGTCGCTGCTAACATCGCAAGAAAACCGGAATATTGGAATTTGTTGAAATTTACACAACACATGAGTCTTTAGCCGCTGGGTGTTTTGTGATTTTCATGTTTGGTGAATTTTAAAGCATTTCTAGGGTGTTATAGCGACGTTATGTTTAATAGGAATATATAGCGTTTCAAGTTCTTGAAATTTGCTTTAGTGTCCTGTAGCCTGTATGGGACTAACATCCGGTCAGAATACAATGTCACGGCCCTTATGGCCGGCGGCACTGAAACCGAAACGTCATCGAGTCATGCGTCAGAAAGGAGGACAGGTGATCAGTGTTTGGGTGGACGCATGCACAGGCCTTAAAGATAAATTCAAAAGAACCAGGGAAAATCCCATGTATAATGTCATCCCTTTTAAAAACAGCTTAGTCTTCCATTTGTACCAATACTTTGACGGTGTAGTAGCCCAGAAATGTTGCTGAACCGCAGCTTACCAGACAGTGTTTTTTCGCCCGTGATTAGAGTGATGATAAACTAGATAAAACAGTTGTCAGCTGTGTCTTTCTTTTGCAGCTTGAATAATCCAGATAACACTGAGCCGGATGAAACTTGTTATAAGCATGTGACTCGATGAGATAATGCATAACTTACATACACTGGCTATCTCAAATCGTCAGTGTCATTGCGAAACCTCGTTATCAATGCACTCACGAAGTTAGAGGGGGGGGGGGGAAGAAGAAAAGACGAGATTGTGGACCATTCATCATTACTCAATCGGAAAGGCCAGGACTGATATCAGTCATTCACACAGTGCCGTGCGCACGGATACTGGTAACTGAGATTCACATTCGCTGGTCTGCCTTGCACACTTTCTCTCCGATTGGCCCATATGGCACACCTTGGAACAGGGGCGGAAATTTATGCAGACGTTTAACATTATTTTGTCTGTATTGCCGTGTTCAGGTATTATATCTAATTATAGAGAACACAACTGTACGGGAGGACGCTCAGAGCCTACCAAGGGAGATAAACTCCGCATTCAACTTGAATGCTTTTTCTGACCGAGTAACATCCCATGCACCATGAAACTTATCCTGCCACTGGTGCCGGCCGCTACCTCTTGGATGGACAGATTGTCCGAGAACACTCCAGTTAGCTAGTGACACTACCCCCTCCCCCCTCTCTCTCCCACACATTAACTGACAAACATACGGATTAAGTAAGGTTAGTAAAGTAACACCAGAACCGGCTTTCTCCACCCCTCCTCCACTGACTCCCTGCTCCTCCGTCCCCAATGCATGGTTGAATGGTTGACTGATGATTCAAATAGGAGTGAGACGTAAATATTGAATTACAGCAGATACTGTGGAAATTCTTTCCCCATCAGGCTTTTCTGTCGCAACCACTCCCAGCAATCAAATGACTCACTCAGTTCGGGTTAAAAGCACGGCATAGTGATCCATATCATACTATCTCTCCATGGACTTCAAGCATCACTGCCTCTCAATACAGAGAACCATTTCGCGAGTCAACAACCGGCAGTTCCAAACAAGACACCCAGCGGCTTAGGGGAAATTAGAGATGATGTATAAAACATTGACGCCCGGTGGAAAACAAACGCTTGCAACAGTGCAGTGATTGGAAACAGAGAACGATATCACTGACAAACACACACAGACACAAGAGTTGGAATTGCAAAGTATATTGATCTGCATGAAACCACGCGATCCTTGCAAAAATAAAAAAGTTCCTAATTACATTTAGCAACAGTTGTAGGTCGTGAAACATCACGATAACGATCTGAGACACGCGTGCTACGGATTTTAAACTAACGCAACGATTACTCGGCTGGGTGGGTGGCACTTCTTGACTGGGTAAAACGATGGTGTCACGAGTCAGCATCGATTTCCGAGGGGTGGGGATGGGGGTGGGTGGGTGGGGTGGGGGTGGGGGTGTTGGTGGGGGATGGATGTGTAGGTATGGGATGATATTGTGACAGGAAATCACAAGGTTGAACGGTTATGTATCCGCGACATTTTGTCCTTCTAATTCTGGTGGGAGATAGTTCAGTTTCATCAGGGACTTACATAGAATCTATGTAAGTCCCTGGTTTCATATAAACAGGAAACGAGCATAAAATTAAAAGTTGGCTTAAAACCCAAGAAAATTTCAGTTTATTTGATAGGAAAGTTCTTTGACAGCACGTGGACATAAATATCTTCATCAGTTTTGTGTGTGTGTTTGTGTGTGTGTGCGTGCGTGCGTGCGGTTGCACTAAAACTTGCCTGCCATTTCGTTTTCTAGAACAACCAAAAGAAATACAAAATACAGCTTCAGCTATGAACAGAGAGAGAGAGAGAGAGAGAGAGAGAGAGAGAGAGAGAGAGAGAGACAGACAGACAAGCCAGGATTTATTAGCGGCTCATGGAAATACTTGAAAGAGCAGAAATGAGCATTTCATTGAAACTTTGAGAGACGCGAGTGAGTGTAACTACCATCGGTATTTTGCGTAACTAAAACCTCAAGCTTTGCAGCACAATTCGATCAAACTGAATAAATGACAATGAATAGAGCCACTACGTCACATTTTAATACGATCCATACTTTTAAGTTCCATTTGGAATGTAATTTGAGAATTGTGTTTTGGACGAGACAGTCCTGGTGCTGTCTGGGTGAAATTAGTCATGATGTCCCTCTCCTGACAGACAGAAGAAGAGGAAAGAGTGGATCACAGCGGATACATGGCAAGCCATTGAGAGGAGGAGAGACCTGAAGAAGAAAGTTTTGGAGATCAAGTCAGAGAGGGTGAAGGAGAGATACAAACAGCAGTACAGAGAGGCAGACCAGACAGTGAAGAGGATGACAAGAGCAGACAAGCGGGCCTACATGGAAGATCTAGCAAGTCAGGCAGAAGAGGCAGCCAGCAGGGGAGAACAAGGGCGTGTGTACAAGATCACCAAGCTAGTTAGCGGCAAATATAGAGGAGCTACCGACACGCCGATAGCTGATAAACAAGGGCAGCTTCTTACTACAGAAGCAGAGCAGGAGGCTAGATGGGCAGAACACTTCAGTGAAGTCCTGAACAGACCACCACCAACCACAGAAGCAGACGTAGAAGACCCTGACACTGACCTGGATGTTAACACCGCACCACCAGAGAAAGAAGAATCAGAGAAGCCATCAGATCACTCAAGCACGGAAAAGCCCTAGGCCAAGACAGACTCAGTGCAGAGCTATTCAAAGCAGACCCAGAGTTTGCAGCACAGAATCTTCAACCACTATTCGCAGCTATATCAGAGAAACAGCTACCGGAAGACTGGACGGAGGGTGTCATTGTGAAGATCCCAAAGAAAGGAGCCCTGAGCAACTGTAACAACTGGAGAGGAATCACCCTTCTATCCGTACCCAGCAAGATTCTAGCAAAAGTCATTATCAAGCGAATCTCCGAAGCAGTGGACCAACGACTCAGGAAAGAGCAAGCAGGCTTTTGGAAAGGAAGAGGATGCATCGACCAGATTTTTACCCTGCGCAACATCATCGAGCAGTGCACAGAGTGGCAGAGGCAGCTGTATATCAACTTTGTGGATTTCGAAAAAGCCTTCGACAGCATCCACCGAGAAAGTTTATGGCGCATCCTCAGAGCATACGGAATCCCACAGCAGATTGTCCTTGTCATCAAGAGTTTCTACAACAACTTCAAGTGCAGAATAGGAAACAGGGAGTCCAGCTTCAGAGTGAAGACCGGCGTCAGAAAAGGCTGTTCCATGTCGGCACTGCTCTTCAACCTGACCATCAACTGGGTAATGAGACGGACAACAGCAGACCAATCGAGGGGCATCAGATGGACCCTCTTCTCAACCCTTGAAGATCTGGATTTCGCTGACGATCTAGCGCTAGTCTCCCACACCCACCAGCACATGCAGGAAAAAACATCCCGTCTCAGCTCCTTCGCCCAGCAAGTAGGCCTGAAGATCAGCCACAAAAAGGCAGAAGTGATGATGCTGAACGTTCAAAACCCCTCAACAGTGAGAGTGAACGGAGAAGACCTGCCAACAACAGACGAGTTCACTTACCTCGGTAGCATTGTCAGACATGATGGAGGAGCAGACAGCGACATCAGAAATCGCCTCAACAAGGCCAGAAACAGCTTCCGCATGCTAAACAATGTATGGAAGTCAGCCCAGTACAACACTAAGACCAAACTAAGACTGTACCAGAGCTGTGTACTTTCCACCTTACTGTACGGCTCAGAATGTTGGAGGATGACAGAGGGTGATCTCAACAAGCTATCCACCTTCCACACCAAGAGCCTCAGAAGGATCCTGCGCATATTCTGGCCTGAGACAATCTCCAACCAAAATCTACTTGTCCAATGCAACCAGGACAGCATGGAAACCATCATCATGCGAAGACGATGGAGATGGATCGGACATGTCATCCGAAGAGAGCCAGATAACATCACCCGCACAGCCCTACACTGGACACCAGAGGGAAAGCGAAAACGAGGGCGACCAAAGAACACCTGGCGTCGAACCGTGGAAGGGGAGCTCAAGACCCTCCATCACACCTGGGGAAGCATTCAGAAGCTGGCCCAGAACCGGCAGGAGTGGCGATCCTTTGTTGTGCCCTACATGCCAGACGGCATAACGGGCATGAGTGAGTGAGTCCCTCTCCTGTAATCGAAGGTCATTGATCCAACCATAGGGTGGGTGTTTAGGAGTCTAACGTCTTTTTCCACCACATAGGGTGATATCAAAGACGGGGCAACGATGAAAAAGCCAGCACAAATATTTGGCCCCAGCCGGGATCGAACTCACGACCCGAGCATTAGAAGTCCAACGCTCTACCATTCGACCACCCCGGCTCCCTCCCAACCATAGGAAAAAATCAACACATTAATATCTCTGTGGTGGCTGGACCCATATTTATATAATGATAGGATAGAACTGACGCTGAATAACGCTCCATGAAAATATACACTTCACCCCTACAAGCTGCAGTGTGTGCGTGTCTCAGTGGAAAATGTCCAACGCGGCTAACACTGCGAGGTGAGGTTCGCCGTGCGCCATAGGGGATCCCATTCTAACTTCTATCAAGCTCAGCTAGTAAACATCATCGCACAGCTTAGGTACGCTGTCATTTTTAAGTTGTTTCTCTATAGAGAAACAACTTTATGAGACGGGGCAGATTTTGCTACGCTCAGCAGCAAGTTTCAGTGATACAAAACAAGACTGTGACGTTTCTCCACACAATACTTACTTTCACGCACACAGTGACGTAACGAAATCTGCGTCATAGACACCTTACGTGCACACTATGCTGCTGCGTTCTTTTTGGCGGGAGTGACGTGTGTGTGTCTGTGTGTGTGGACGGATGTAATGATGGCTATCTCCTAAACCACCTCGTTGGAGGCCTTTTTACTTTGAGATAAAATGGGAATTCACCTTCTCCAGAGCTACCTTTCACGATTTTTAGCCTGCCGCATTTTCAGAAGAGTTATCGCCGATTTTTAAAAATCGGTCATGTTACGAATTTTTTCGAAAAAAATGTTCAGATGGCTTCATCTTCTGAAATTGGGAAGATCATCCAATTATACTGCCTGTTTTCGTAGCACAACTCTGTAGCTCTGACAGGTTTTGTGTAAGAAAAATATTTCCGAGGTAGGGGTTGTTTGCATATAAGGCCAAATATCTATGAAAAGACTCCTTCAAATTACTCATCATTCCGGTATTTTTGTCACTTATGCCAACTGCACATATGACATGAACTACTGCACTATTATAGCTTTAGTATTAAGAATAACAGAGCTTTTAGATAAACACATTTTTCACGTTTCTGCGAGAAGCGCTGGTCAAAAGAGTTCCAATTTTGCAATTTCGTAAGTACAACCCGAGGCACTTAAGTCCACGTTTCATCAGCTCTCTAGATCTTCCAGATTTTATATCAAAATTAATTCAGTCACGGAAGTCACAGAAACAACAAGGAAATCACAAGATATGAAGAAGTATCACCTGACAGACGAGCAGCTTGAGGCTGACGTCAAATGTTTGGTTCACAGACAAAATCTGCAAGTATCGTCACTGCTTCCGACATTTCATCAGCCCTATAGATCTTCCAGATTTCATGCGAAAAATAATTCAGTCGGAGAAGTCACAAAGCCAACAGGGAAATCACAAGACATGAACAAGCATCCTCAGACGATCTCAGTGCTAGAGGCTGACGTCAAAAGTTTAGTTCACGGAACTGACGTCATCTCTCTCTCTCTCTGTATGACGACCTGCCTGAGGCTGACGGCAAATGTTTAATTCACGGAACTGACCTCTCTCTCTCTCTCTCTCTCTCTCTGGGGAGCCAGGGTGGCCGAATGGTAGAGCGTTGGACTTTCAATGCTTGGGCCGAGAGTTCGAATCCCGGCCGCTGGGGCCAAATATTTGTGCTGGCCTTTTTCTCGTTGTCCCGTCCTTGATATCACCCTTTTTTGGTGGAAAAGAACGTTAAACTCCTAAACACCCACCCATCCACCCTATATCTCTGCCTCTCTCTCTCTCTCTCCCCCTTCTTCCCCCACCCGGCCCCACCCCCAGTCACGTGGCTAATCGGTCGAGGTCGTAGAGGATCTAGTGTCGTTGGTAGAACTTGGAGAGGGGAGAACCGGCAACAATAACAACAAAACAGACAAAATAATATGAAGTTTGGAGAAACAACTTTGTAGGACGGGGCCGTTCCTCCTTGTTCTTACATTAGCCTGACGTTTTCCTGTGCTCAGCCACCATGCACAAGATGTAGTCACCGAAAAGTGTGTTCGCTTGGATCCCTAACCCAGGATGTGACTTCCTCGATCACTCATGGGTTACCCGAACTAAGGTGAAATGTGGTTTTCATCGTAGTTGTTTGTCCTTGTTTTAGTCTTAATCTTGCTTCAACGTTGGATTATTTTGATATCATACACGCGAAATATGGACCAAGAGAAGCGCGGACCCGGTACAGGGATGAATATGGACTGCCTACCCGCCTCTAACCCCAGTCACGTGGCTAAGAGGTCGAGGTCGTACAATTGGCTTGGTTCCCGAGTTAACCCGCCTCTTCTCCCCCCCCCCTTCCCTTTTTACCCCCCTCCCCCTCCCCTCCATCCCCCTCACGCCAGTGAATGAACAGAAACAAGTTAAAAGATGCCACGCCGAGGCGGTGGAAAAAGCCCCTGCCCAGACATTTTCCAGTTTATTATATGCAGCCGGTTTACTTGTTTATCTACACCGCCTAACAAACCGTCGATTCGACCGCCCCGGTGTGCGTAAACATTTCCTGTTTAGTGACGAAAGCTCGTTTGTACCACTAACTACAAATTGTGCCACTAAATACGCCTGTATACCCTGTTCGTATTTGTTGAAGTCAGCTAGATGGAATCAACCAAGTACATATCCTTGATCGTTGACTGATACAGGCGATGAAAGCATTGTCAGTCAAATCATTACATTTAACAATGTGTTTTGGCTGTTACATAACGTACGGCGTCAGATAGCATATAACTGCTAGACGGGTTTCGCATATTGTCAAACAGACCTGGCAATGTAGCCCTGGGGGGTAGGCAAAGAAACGGATAATGGCAGCAGACGCACTGACAAGGAAATGAATGAGGATCTCATCATGAGTTTCAGTGATACAGAAACCCGCGTCGGTCATCAGCTCTTTCGCTCCTCTGTGTTGATTAACTTGCTCAATGCATTCCTGTGGGTGAATCAGTTCAGTTGTCCGTAAATGGAGCCTGCATGAGGAAAGCGATCAAAACACATTTGGAGGCAAATTGTCGCTAGATTACACTTGTTTTTATTTTCTTTAATCGAAAACCACGTGTGTTCAAGTGTAAAACAAAATGGGAGGATAGCTAAATCATACTGCGATTATTTAACATCAGACTGACATGAGGAAGATGGAAAGCAAAGCTTCCATGACAAAGAAGGGTGTAAAATGTCGGATAATCGGGGCTGACGCAACCCATGTCAAACATTTCCTGGTAGGAGTTGCTGTTCTTGATTTGCACCGGCAATTTCATTTGCAAACATCGTGCATGCGAGACATATTTGATTATAGTTCTGCCAGCGTCATATGATGGTCCCACAGGGGGAGACTGAGCGAGAGAGAGAGAGAGAGAGAGAGAGAGAGAGAGAGAGAGAGAGAGAGAGGTGGGTGCGTGGGAGTTTAACGTCCTTTTCGTTCGTTGCCACCACGTAGCGGGGCAACGAGAAAAAGGCCAATACTCACGACCCGAGCACTGGGAATCCAACGCTGAGAGAGAGAGAGAGAGAGAGAGAGAGAGAGAGAGAGAGAGAGAGAGAATAATATTTATGGTGAAAATACTGGCATAAATACCATGTTCAAACTTGCTGTTAGAGAGAGAGAGAGAGAGAGAGAGAGAGAGACGGACAGACGGACAGAGAGGAACTGACAATTACCAATGAATGAAGGAACTGTCTCCGCAGAACAATACTGTGACACAAACTGCGTTGCATTCTCTCTCTTTACTTAAAATAAACAAAGAAATCAGCAGCAAAACATTTATTTCGTTCGTATACGTCTGCAGGTTTTCGGGGAATTGAGTATATGGGGACACTGGGGTCAAGAAAAGTTCAGTCGGCTGGACGAGTCGAGACAGGAAGTCGTGTCCTGTGTCTTTGAAATTACCTTGTGTCAGACAAAGGACGTTAAATCTCTCATCTTCTCTCTGTTGTAATGTCCGTCTCCAATCATTCTACGAGCGCCGAGGGACATTAAACACCACATCAGTTAATCGGTGGTAAAGAACATTTGGTGTTCTCGGCTGGGATGAAGATGTACACTTTCAATTGCAGCACTTTATAATTATTTGGTCCGCATGTAAGGAAAGAGACACAAAAATGTATCTGGTATCGCATTAGCCTTAGTGGTGTCTGTACATTTACCAAATCTTCACCTTGCCTTTTTGCCTTCAGAAAACTGACGAACTAAAGGCCGTTTAGGCTGACTATTTCCAGAGCAAAGGTATATTACTAAAAGAAAGGATGTCGTTGTACCATTGTGCCTTGGTTTTTGACACACCTCATTAACAACATTTGTTTAAATCGGGAATACTACTGGCACTAACGAGGAATGGTGTCATTGTAGTATGACTTCTCTTTGCTGCCTTGCTCTTAAGCCATCGAAGTGCACTATGCTGGGTTATAAATTCTGTATGCTTCCTGAATCCGTGAATGTCAGCATCCTCAGATCCTGTCAGCTGGAATGGCAATGTACAGGACTATGAGCTGATCCGTGTCGCTCAGCTGCAGCCACATCAAACGTTGCTTTTAGCATCCGGATTTGCGTTTGTTTCTTGTCAACGCTTCCGGTGCTTTCCGGGAGCCGAATCAAATACTGCCCTTGAATAAACAAAAGAGGCCATACAAAACTGGCGATGAACATCGCTGATGCGACGATACAATGGAGAAAATAATTGAATACATGACAGTCATGGTGAAGAGTCATAAACCGCCGGCCCGTCCTTTTTACAGCAGTGTGACGCTTTTGGCAGTATGACGATTGCTTACTGCTGGAAACGCTTCGTGAGTATTTTGAGTGTTCTGATGTCTTCTTGATCAATCTGCCAGCAGGTTCGATCACACACACACACACACACACACACACACACACACACACACACACACACATTTAGGATCATGAGATCTCATGTAACGGAAAACCCCCATTGTATGCAGGAATGAGGCATTTTTCCCCGGCATCCATCGCAGCGCACGGCCGCAGCCGCGGGAAACAAAAGATAACGATTCAACCACCATTCACTCCTGCCATCATTCAGGGTATGGTGTGCGTCACTTTCCACTGCAAACATGAGAGGTCGCTCCACACCACGATTCAACCGCTCGCTTCATCGCTTGATGAATAAACAACACGGGGCCATTGTGTCACATCAGAGCAAATGTCAGGGTGGCAAACGTTTGAAGTTGCAAAAATGGCCGACTTCGGCACGTATTTTGAGCATTGTGCAGGCCCGATCGCGGATGAGGCATCTGGGACGAAGAATCTAGGGCATCACAAAATGATGGTTTTCCCTGTAGAAATAAGGGCGAGAGATACAGTCGGATACCGCTACCTGATTTATTTTCTGGCTGACATGGGATTCGAAAGTTTGATAGCACTCACGTCCGGTGACGGACGGAGACCAAGCAACCAGAACAGGAGTGGGATAGATTGGAGACTGCGAGATAGAGGTGGAGGGTTGATGCCCTGAATGGAACGAGCTGGTAATGGAGGTCAGTGGTGCTGACCTGCATGTGGCCAAATTGACACTGTCAGACAGACAAACAGACAGACAGGCACTCTCACACACATATTGAAATACAAACTTGCTTCCCAAGTCAATCGGTGAGCAGGGGTGGCCGAATGGTAGAGAGTTGGACTTCTAATACTC
This sequence comes from Batillaria attramentaria, assembly GCA_018292915.2. Classification (NCBI taxonomy): domain Eukaryota; kingdom Metazoa; phylum Mollusca; class Gastropoda; family Batillariidae; genus Batillaria; species Batillaria attramentaria. The sequence continues at coordinate 1,176,476 of JACVVK020000148.1, forward strand.
GGCTCGTGAGTTCGTATCCCGGCTGGGACCAAATATTTGTGCTGGCTTTTTCATCGTTGCCCCGTCTTTGATATCACCCGTATGTGGTGGAAAAGGACATTAAACCCCCAAACACCCACTCACCCTCCCAAGTTAATCCAAGAGCTGAACAGGAGCTCGGAAGGTCGTGGTTTCAGGCCCCAAGGGGGATTAAAGGCCCTAAGTTTAAGACTCAAAGGTCGTTCTGAGTTATTTTGGCGGTGTCTAGCATCACACCACTAAGACACATACACAAATACATACACAGACAGGCTTGCGTTCGGCTCATTGAAGCCAAAACGCAGTAGCCGATGACAGTGTCGTATACGACCTTGTAGCACAGAACGGCTGAGCTTTCCTCGTTCACGCGGCCATTAGACGTCAGTGGGTTGCATTCGGAGCTATACTAATCTCTAAAATAGACTATTTCTAGCGCACAGGTGCATTCATAAGCGCAAATTTTCCAAACTATAAGACTCCGTATTAAAACTTAGTAGCAACAGCGCGTTCAACAAACCAATTCATACCGACTGCAACCTCCCTCAGCGTTTCAAGTGACCTTCGTGATGGACAAAAGACGTTAATTATCATAACAATCCATCCAGACAACGACTAATAAATCAACATGCGTCGACTCCCCCCCTCCCGAACAGTGCGCACGCTACCATATCCACGCGCACGGCAGCCCAGCCCTCAGAAACCCCAAACCCGACATCGCAAAACCTCGGCAGCATATGTCATATCATCATGCTACAGTCAATATAAAAGTGGGGAGCTCAAAGGACACACGTAAAACAAGTTAGCGTTGCGTGTTGCCAGAGTATCCAGACAGAAGTCGACTCCACCTGAGGCTGTTGGGCAACATAAAAACCAATGCATGTCATCCATCAGACGAGACTTCATTGACTGAATTGGTCGCCTCGCTGTCTCATGATTCCTGAGCCTGGCCGCTCTTATGGCCGCATTTACCAATTTCCGAACGCTCGGTAGTTCTGCCCGCTTGACTTGCACGGTGACTCAGGTATTTAGAAAGTGATAAGAAAGACAAAACAAAACAAACAAAAACCAAACAACAACAACCAAAATAAAACAACAAAAAACGACGACGACGACAACAACAAACAGGCGGTCGTTGGTCTAGTGGTTAAGAGACTTGTCACCAATGCGAGAGGTCAGGGAGTTCGAGTCCCACTCGGGGCAAAGAATTTTCCCTTCTCGTATGTGGCACCGTTCATTCGGGCCGATCGTCGGGGGTTCTCTCCGGGTACTCCGGCTTCCTCCCCCTCCGCTTTGGAAATGTTCAGCCCACCAAATCTGAAAAATAAATGCAAATCTAAATTCCGAAATTTAAATAGCTGAGCTGACCCTTCGCACCACGTGATTGTAATGTGTTTATGTCCAGTGTGTGAGAGAATGCGTGTGATTCACGTGAACGTGCGTGTTGGGTTCAGTTCGCGGCGCTTTGAGCCGATTCATGAAATTGGGTAAAGCGCCTATGCAATACTCATTATTATTATTACTAAAAAGACACAGTTGCCTGCCAAAAATATCGGCCACTTCGGGATGGGTAGAATCGGATCGCAAACTAAGTCAGACTGTGAAAATACAAAAATGTATGTCTCAGAATTATATACCAAGACGCTCCAGTTTTACACAGTGCTTCAGAAAATTTTCAATCCTTAGCAAAAGTTTTTTTTTTTTTTTTTTTTTTAGAACCTCAGTTGCATGCAGGATGCTACTGACTTTTATCTTTTAAAGTTTTTTTTTTTTTTTTTTTGAAAATGTGTCGAGCATCCTTTCTTCATTGGTTCTTTTTCCATTTCTGTGTTTCTTACATATCCAACTGATTAGTATGTGGTTCTTATATGGACATTTTGATTATATTTATACTGCTGGTGGTCAAACAATAAACAATAAACTGTTTTACGTAGACTGTCTGTATGTGTTTGTGTGTGTACATGTGGGCTTGTGTGTGCGTGTGCATGTGCGTGTGTGTGTGTGTGTGTGTGTGTGTGTGTGTGAGAGAGAGAGAGAGAGAGAGAGAGAGATTATACATCTACAAACTACTCAGCCTAAGAGATTCCTGTATCGAATCTCGTACTCGTACATACAGTGTAATGGATACAATGACTCAGTTTTCTTCTTAATACTTATACACATTTTCCCAATAAGGAGCACGTGGTTTATAATATTCATATCATGGCTTGAAAGGTCGTGCCTCTTTTGTATACCAAACAGTACATCCGTAAGCGCTATCTTGATAGGTTTGTTAACCAGCTTAAAGACTTCACCCTCAATAAAATTCCAGAAATCTTTGACTATTTTACATTCAAAAAAGAAATGTTCCAAGAAGTCCACTTCATGTATGCAGTATGTACATCTGTTACTTGTTTTGATTTTCATTTTGTTCAGCATAATGTTTGTTGGGTATATATTATGAACAATTTTCCAGTGTAATTCCCGGAGGCGCACTTCCTTGGTGGCGTTTACCGCGGTTAACCATACCTGTTTGTCAATGTTTATATCATATTTTTGGCGCCAAAATCCAACACAACAAGGGACAGATACAGTTTCTTTCACCTTGGCTTTCCATCCTTTAAGTGTATCAAGGACATAATCAAAGGAGTAAAGAATATCCTGGTTATTTTCATTGTCTTGAGGTACAACGAAGTTATCTAGGTTCTCGCCACTTATTAACAGTTTCCAGCGCGTTGGTATGGCGTTCATGAGTGCATTATATTGAATAAACATGCTGTTTCTGGTAACATTAAGCTTATCCTCGATTTCTTCCAATGAGAGAAATCTTTTTTCTTGAATGTTAACAATATCTCCCACACTTTCAATCCTTTTATCTTTCCAGATTTGAAAATATAGCGAGCGATTTTTGTATTTGATAGCCTCATTGTACCACAGGATTTGTTTCAGGATATTTTCTCGGGTGACCTGTTCGGTTGTTATCAAAGCTTTATGGTCAAGATACGTCTCCAGGACAGTTCTCCAAAAGTCACTTTTTATTGATTGAAGAATTTTTACTTCTCGTGATGTACTGTTTATTCTAAAGATATTGGTGGTAGATAAAATTTTGGAGTAATGCCAGAAAGGAATTACTGATGCCTTGGTGTTCTTTTCCTGTATTTTCTTTGCCCACTTAATATAGAAAGACTTTTGCATATTAAATATATTAACCATCCTGACTCCCCCTTCCATGTAATCGTTTGTCATGACCGTCCGTTTTATTTTTTCGAAGGCTTTACGATTAGCATATCGCCTTTGCCAGATGAATTTGTAAAACAATCTGTTTATTTCTTGTAGTGCTCTCTTTGGTAGACCAACCGATTGCATAATGTATACAATTTTACTAATCAAAAAACATTTTGTGATTGTTACTTTGCCTTGAATACTCAAATCTCGTTTACTCCAAAGTTGAATTGTTCTTTTCATATCCGCTAATTTACTTTTCCAGTTTTCATCGATGTTCTGTGCTCTTACTTTGTTCATAAAGATTATACCAAGTATTTTGATTTTATCTACTATTTCGAAAGGAAAATCATCTCTATATTGTAGATTATGAGTTCCGATTTTCATTGCTTTTGTTTTTTGACTATTTAACTTAAGGCCAGAAAATTTTGCAAACTTTTCAATTAGTTTTACCGACTCCTCCACGTCACTTTTGTCCCTCAGAGTGAGCGTGGAATCGTCGGCAAACTGTTGAATTTTAACATCCGGAAACTTTCTTGACGGAAGTGTGACTCCTTTAACAGAGCTATTCCTTAATTTAATGGCAAAGATCTCTACTGCTAGAATGAAGGCCAATGGTGAGAAGGGACATCCTTGTCTAATTCCGCAATTTACACTGAATGTTTCTGATAACCAACCCCCATGATTGATGCAACTATAAGAGTTATCTGTAAGAACCTTAACCCAGTTTTTGAACTGAGCACCAAACCCAAATACCTCTAAAGTTTCCAAAAGAAACTGTTTTGACACCGAGTCAAAAGCTTTCATGTAATCTAGAGCGAGTAGATAACCAGATTTCTTTGTGGTGTTTGTGTATTCTATAACATCCTCTATTGTACGAATGGCTGTGGCGATGTTCCTCCCCTTAACATAACCCGTTTGGTCTTCACTAACTAGTTTCCCAATTACTTTGCCTAATCTATTTGCTAAGCACTTGGCTAATATTTTGTAATCCGTGTTTGTAAGTGTTATTGGTCGCCAGTTGTTTAGTTGATCTTTAGGTAATTCTTTTCCTTTGTGCAATAAAATAATAATTCCTTGCCTCTGTGTATGACATAGTTCTCCTTTCCTGAAGGCTTCGTTAAATGTTTGTGTCACAAGTGTTTTGATTCTACCCCAGAAAAATTTCATAAACTCAATGGTCAGCCCATCCCCACCAGGTGCTGATCCCGTTTTCATTCCCATCAGAGCATGGCCTGCCTCTGACTCAGTGATATCTCCCTCGCAGGAGTTTGACTCATGCTCATCGAGTTTAGGGAAATCCGCCCCCTGTAAGAAAGCAGCTAGTGTGTCTTTAATGTCCCTTGGGTGTGTTTCTGTAGATTGATTGTAAAGTTTGGAATAGAATTTAACTTGTTCGGCTAACACGTCTTTTTGGTCTGTTTTGGTGTTCCCATTTTCATCACATAATTTTAATATCACGTTTCTTTTCGCCCTTGATTTTTCAAGATTTAAAAAATACTTTGTGCTTTTCTCTCCTTCCTGAATCCACCGAGTGCGGGCTCTGACCTGTGCTCCTCTCGCTTTATCAACAGAGAGTAGTTCAAGCCTTTCTTTGATTCTAAACATTTCTTTACATAGTTTTTCTGATGGTTCTTTAGATATCTGGGCCTCTAGTTCATTTAACTGTTTTTGGAGTTCGTTTAAATCATTTTTCCTCTTACTAGCTCTTTCACGACCATACTCAATACAAAATTCTCTTATTTTTATTTTTGCCATTTCCCATTGTTTACTAATATATGTATCGCCTGTTTTTGCTGTAACTAGTGTGTCTAGAAGTTTATTCATTTCTTCAACAAACGTTTTTTCCTGTAGTAGCGCATTATTGAAATGCCAGTAACCTGGACCTCTCACGAAGGAACCACTACTAATATCAAGAGCGACGGCTCTGTGGTCGGTAAAAGGGACGGATATGATGTCACAGGATGTACACGATTCTACCAGAGTTTCTGTGACAAAACAGTAATCTAATCTGCGTGCTATAAAAGGATTTTGTTTAGACCAAGTGTACTCTTTTTCTCCTTCATGGAAACTTCTCCACACATCACACAGACCCAGGGTGTCAACAAACTCATTCAATCTATCAACTTCAGTTTTACCGTGTGGTCTACCAGATATGATATCCAAATTGTTGTCAACTACTGTATTCATGTCACCGAGTAAATTGAAATCATTTCCAGTATATTTTTTGGTGACCTGACTCAACTCATCGAAAAAGGCTAACTTTTCCAGCGATGAGTTTGGCGCATACACATGGATGATTTTGAAATTAAAGTCGTCAGTTTTGAGTGAAATTACCATGATACGATCACATATTTCCTTAAGTTCAACTGCGGACTGATGACATTTGGATACTAAAATTACTTCCCCCCTCCCATGTTGTGTTCCTTCATGGAAAAATACTTTCCCACCCCACTGTTTTTCCCAATTTGTTATGTCTTGTTTTGTTGCATGTGTTTCTTGCAAACAAACAACGTCAAATTTTTGGTTTTTAAGAAACTTAAAGATAACATTCCTCTTCATTTTGTTTTTCAATCCTCTTGTGTTAAGTGTAGCAAGTCTAAGTGTACCCATTATCCAGTTAATAACTTGTAATAATAGGTCTACTAATTAAGTAATAAGTAATTAAATCGCTGAGCCAATCTCCAAGTCCGTGGGGCGCGCCGGGTCAGAAGTCGCAAAGTCGGGCCGGGTCAGTAGGTCAGCAGAGCGAGTCCGGGAGGCCTTCGTCCATGGGTCGCTCGTGCTGCTGGCCTGTCGCCTCGTGCGGGTCATCTCCCCCTCCTCCTCCTTCCACGTCGGCATTGTTCGCACTCCCTCGTTTGGCCACTTTGTCGTGCGGTTTGGGCGGGGTGTCGCCGTGCGGGGAGCGCGTGCGTTTGACGGAACCCGACCTGTCTCGACGGCGGAGATCGCTCAGCTTGGCACTGATAGTGCGTGACGTACTCCGACTTCTATCTAACTGCTTTGTGTCATTTGCGTGTTGTTCTGTCTGTTGTTCTGTCGCGTGTTCTGTTGTGTGTTGCGTGTTGTTCTGTTCTGTCATCGCCGTGTCTGTGCTGTTGTCGGCTACCACTGGTTCCTCGGGGATGCTGAATGGCGCTGGCAAAAGTTGCTTCCTATATAATTATTATGTTACACCTGTCACTTACCCATTCGTACAAAAGACATTGGATGGATGCTTCTTTACTGTCACTTCTAGCACCGCACATTAACTGCTGCATCGAGTACCACCCGGAAGTATGTAATCAGTGCACACGAATCGTGTTCTCTCATAAGAAAGAGTACCCCTGGCACTCGTTTCCTGGTAGCTGCGTGGGCGAATCCGATCCGTGCCATGTATGTAGGGGCCAGCCGGAACGACGTGAACACGCTTGTCCTGTGCTCATGGTGCCAGTATCTAAAGCTTTGAATGGGTGGTGTGTGTGTGTGTGTGTGTGTGTGTGTGTGTGTGTGATCGTGCGGATGGTTGCGCCACGTTACGACTTCTATCCCGGCCTTAATTCGGATAGCCGAATGGTAGAACGCTGGACACCCAGTGCTGGGATCGTGAGTTCCATTCCTGGCTGGGTCCAAATATTTGTGCTGGTCTTTTCTCGTTGGCCCGTCTTTGATACATGTATCTCCCATACGTGATGGAAAAGGGCATTAAACGCCCCCAAAACGTACCCACACGATCATGATGTGCTGTGAGACATCAACTCGCTCTCAACAACCCCGTCGTCCACTCCCCCGCCCCCCCCCCCCCCAACTATGGCGGCGTGAAACCGACAGCTATCATTCGTTTACCGAGACTTCAATGACGGAGTCTCTCCATGCATCCATTGTCCGCCGAATGAGTCGTCTTTGCTTACTGAAAAAATCCTTCCCATAAGACCTCTTCAGTTGTGTTTTTCTCATTTGTTTTACTTGTTCAAAATAATGCTTTGGTCTCAAAGGAACAGAAGAGCTGAAGTAGACTGGCAATCGTTTCGGCATCTCTATTTTCGCTCGCCATGTAGAGAGGCTTACTCATTCGGAGAAGGAGTTGTTGAGTGTCATCGCTTACTATACTCGACGTAATTATGCGAACGATTAGTATAGTCTGCTGAGCATGCAGGGAATACAAAAAGACAGGCATAGATAGAGCATAGTTTTCAAATCAGGTCTGCTTACCAACAGTATACTTTAACCAACAAACAACTCCGGTGACGGTTAAATTGATGTTCAATGACAGTTAAATTGATACGAGCTGAACAGTCAACGAACGAGGTAAATGAACTCTCGCGAGGAATGCTCTGTAACGAGAGCTCACTGCCGGAATAACAGCGGTGGGATACCGTTAAACTTCCATCGCTAGTGCTGACATTTCCGTTTATGACACGTCACGTGCTTTTATGTCGCTGTCTTACATTCAGGCTAATGCTGGCCAAATAAAATCTAACCGTAAACCAATCGTAGCGTGATATGTGCGCGTCGATAAACACTGAGAACCGCTATTTTGTAATGTAATAAAAATCATTGAAAAACAGTTTACAAAGTAAAAAATTGATACGACTGTATTATTCAAACACAGCATACCGAGGTCGTTTTCCGTTTGTTTCGTTCACACACACACACACACACACACACACACACACACACACACACACACACACACACACACACACACACAAGAAAAAACAAGGGAAAAGTATTGTTTAATGCAGGCCAATGTTCACTGGAGATCGTTACATACAGACCCAGTTCAGACGACTTAAACAAAATGCCTTTGAAAATGCAGCAGATTAGTACAGAGAGATATTTAAAAGATCGCATGCTTGCGGAAGATAGTTGTCCTCAGAACAAACCGATGCTACCTACATGAATTTGTTTCTTGGTTGTGGTTAAGCTTTTGATGCTGAACTTCTGCTGAGTCTGTTTACGTGTACCTTTAGTCGTCTGATGTCGCGGGGAGCCGGGGTGGTCGAATGGTAGAGCGTTGGACTTCTAATGCTCGGGTCGTGAGTTCGATCCCGGCTGGGGTCAAATATTTGTGCTGGCTTTTTCATCGTTGCCCCGTCTTTGTTATCACCCTTTGTGGTGGAAAAGGACGTTAAACCCCCAAACACCCACCCACCCACCCTCGTCTGATGTCGCTGCACCTGCCAAACTGGATGTTAGAGTGGGTGCAGATAGTGTGTGTGTGTGTGTGTGTGTGTGTGTGTGTGTGTGTGTGTGTGTGTGTGTGTGTGTTTTAAGCGCAGCGAGTCCTTGGCACTTGGAGAGCAGCGCTCTATAAAAAAAAACCTACGTATTATTATTATTATTAAGTTGGAATGAGCGTGCGAATCCCGATGACGTTGAAAGGTCTTGACACTGTACAGGCTCTTGTCGGGCATACTCTTTTTATTATTATTATTTTTTATTTTGTCGCTTGCACCCCGGAGTGAAAGGCAGGGCATTCTCTATGGAGGGCATTCCTTTTAGAACAGACTTAGAGTTTGCAGAATAGCCAGGACAGGGCAGCTCCATAGCTGGATTAATTAGTCCTTTGTATGCCGAGGCTGAAAACTCAACCCCGGTTAATATGGCTGCACCACCGCTCGATACACTAAAATAGCTTAGGAGCCATGCACGTGTTTTGCAATCCAAATGGTTGGGTGGGGTGGGTGTTTGGGAGTTTAACTAACGTCCTTTTCCACCACGTAAGCTGGGTGATGTCAAAGACGGGGCAACGAAAAAAAGGCCAGCATATCAATCAAAATGGGATTCTAGGTTCAAAATAGAAGTGCAGTCTTGTAAACATCAATGTGTGGGTGCTAGGTGTGAAATTGCAAGGGAAGATCTACAGTCCTGAAGAAAAAATGCAGAATGGGGGTGGGGGGGTGGGGGGCGAGGCTGCCGGTCATCGCTCCGACTCCTAGGTGAAGGGTCAGGTCGAGGTAACCCGTTTAGGGAACGCCTTCTACAGTTTATTCTGAACAGACACTCAAACGTCAAGTACACGTCGTACACGTCAAGTGTGGTTACATTTCCTGGGACGATTTTCTTCCCTTTTCGTACATCAGCATTTAAACCATTCCTGTCTAGGAAAATAATACATGTAGTGACTTTGCTGCCAGCGTAAATCACACCCACAAACACCCACACCTCAGCCATACACCAGCGTTTGCTGAATCAACACAAGACGAGGATCCGATGAATTTCTAGTGTACACAGTTAAAGGGATGATGTCTTCGGCCGGGGGATCAAAGCAGCTTGCAGGAAACCGTTCTCAGAGATTCCAGCGCACGTGCTCAGCGCGCGTCGCCTGTGTGCCGAGGGAAATCACATGATCGGTGTGAAGCTTGGAAGCGTGACGGGCTCGGAGCGCCCCGCATTTCTGAAGCTCCATCAATACACAGGGATCCATCTTGCCATCATTACGAGCCCCGACTCTGCTGCGATTAAATGTCTTAGGGAGCAACGGAGGTCGTGTCATCAATGACCACCCACTTCTGAGAGAGAGAGAGAGAGAGAGATTCTGCCCTTGCACATGCCGCCTCGAAACTGCATCTAACTGATTGGACGACACGCTGTGGTTTACAAACGCAGACCTCGTAAAACATATAACACGGAAACAAACGACCAGTCAGTGGTCTCGTAAAGCATTACTGGTCTGGCATCGAGCTTTGTCCGGATATAAAAGGATCAAAAGAATTACCCAAGAGTACTTCAAGATTCTGGTTTTCCGAATCCATTGATGCTGACTCTGCCAGCACGCAGCGTTATGCTCTTTTAGAATTTCTTTTGGCGTGCTTGCTCGGCTTACTCTGTCCGCTTCTCCAACTCCCCCCCCCCCACCCCCTCCCAACACACACTCACTTTTGTGGAAGGTGTGGGTGGGGTGGGACCTACCATCGTGGTGATGTCCCCGGAGGCCGACGAGTCACCATTGCTACATCATGACCAACTGCATATAGCTCCTCAATTATTTATCAGTTCATCCTCCCACGAACTGCATCGCCCTGATATTAGATCCTACGTCCCCTAGAGTGCCTTTCATGTCGATATACGACGAGAGCAGAGAATACCCTGAAGGGAAAAGGCGTCCGACAATGGCAATCTACTGTTTTAGAACTGCAGCTGGTTTGAAAATTGTTGACTGAGAATTTCTATTGGTTTCTCATTCGGCCATGCTTGCAAAGCTTACGATCAGAGATGAGAAATGACGTATTGTGTATGGTTAGCGGTTACTTCATATCACTACCATATATAAATGAATTTATGCGGGGTATGGCGACGTTACTTTATTAGATGAGGGTTACGTAAATCATGTGTTAGGGGAAATGAGCATGTGTTAGGGGAAATGTACAACGTAATCTGTGTGTGTGTGTGTGTGTGTGTGTGTGTGTGTGTGTGTGTGTGTGCCTGTGTGTGTGTGTGTGTGTGTGTGTGTGTGTGTGTGTGTGTGTGTGTGTGAGAGAGAGACAGTACTACTACCACTACATGTATACAACTGCTACTACGCCCACCTCCAAAGAGATCTTCACACTCACTCACTCACTCACACTAGTGTTTCTGAACACCCACGTGACTCGTTCTGTCACGCTTTCTTGCCCTAGAGTATCACCTTGCGAAGCTTGCCGTTTCTGCTCAGTCCTGATAGATTCATTGAGTCGTCGTGACTAATAGGCTAGCGTATCTTTTGTCTTGCTGCATCGTCCTATGCAATGGTGGGGTACAGAGAGGAGTGAGGGGGATGTGTGTGTGTGGAGGGGGGGGGGGGGGCAGAAATCGTGTCTTTTCCATCGTGTGTCACTTCACTTCGGCTCGGTTCACATGCCCTCGTGCAAGTCTTGATGTTTTCCTGGCCTTCAACAAACGGAAGTGAGCGTGTGTGTGTATGTAAACGTGTGTGTGTGTGTGTGTGTGTTGGGGGTGTGGGGTGGGGGGGGGGGTGTGGTGGTGCAGAAATCGTGTCTTTTCCCTCGTGTGTCACTTCACTTCGGCTCGGTTTACAAACCTTGATATTTTCCTGGCCTTCAAAAAGTGGAAGTGAACGTTTGTCTCCATGTTTCGGTCAGAAGTGGGTTGTGGTTGTGGGGGATGGGGGAGGGGGGATGGGGGCGGGGGGGGGGGTAAGGGTTAGGGCCAGGCCTTCGAAAGAAAACAAAATCTATATGAAATTACAGCAGCCGCAGTCGGAAATCCCTCCGGGGGCACTGTCCTGCGGGAGGATCGTGGAAGGCAATTGAAATTGTGGACTTCGTGAACGTCTAGAACACTGATGCAGTGGATACATAGCCGCGTCTGTCCAGTGTAACGTTTCTTGGCAAAAGATGGTAAAAAAGACACCTCCCTGAACACGTTCTGTCACCTCTTTCACACTGTCGCGCACGAGAACTGTCATGTCGCGGCTGTGTCACTGCCGTCGCCAGGAACGTAGAGCTCACAGACTGAATTTGCATAACGGAGCAGAACGGGCGAGGCATGGGTCCACGGGGAGGCAGTTGGTAGCTCGGATGAACAGTCTGCGTGGCTCTAGATCAAAACAAGATATCATTTTGCATTCTCTCGAGGCAAGGCGTGCTGCTGTGTCGTAAATTTACCCGGGATGTTCGCAGGCAACCCGGGGCGGTTCGGATTGTCAGCCATTTTGGTTTTGCATTCCGTCTGTTCAGCGTGTTCGGTTTCGGTCACAGATCACGTGACACTGATGTGAGGGAGTGGGTCCTAGTGCAGAGAACAGTTTATAGGTGATGTACGAAATACTTATTGCGAAACACCGTCGTTTCACACGGAGCCGTGCGCTCCTCATCTTCATGCCCATCATGATCATGATCATCGTTAACTGTCGTCGTAGTCGTCGTCGTCATCATCATCATCATCGTAGAATAGAACAGTGCTTCTCGTCGATAAAATTGCTTATTGCAGAGCATTCGTAACATCCTACCGGTTGTTCGGTTGATGTGTTGTCTGAAATCTGTCGGTGTCCTTGGTGTTCTTAGCAGATAACTTGACATCATTTATTTATTTATTTATTTAATTTTTTAATTTTTTTTTTGGGGGGGGGGGGGGGGGGGGGTGTTGCTCATGTTAATAATGGCAGCATCCTTTCTGAAATCGTAGACACAGAGAAAATGAAATATATTTATTACCAACAAATCTAAATATAGATTAGCGATTGCAAAGGAGCCGCAGCTTCGTAGTGTGACGTGTCGATTTACTGAGTGTGTGCTGAGACATTCGTCGGGCACGGTTTTGCTGCCTGTGTACCATGGCAGTATGTGTTTAATAACATGGTAGTGTATTTACATATCATTTCGTAATGCGAGGTATCTGTACTGTCTTTTTCTATCATGTTGTATTACGTTTGTTAACATCTGCCTACCTGTTTGTCTGTCTGTCTGTCTTTCTCCTCCCCCCACCCCCTACCCCGGCCAGCACACACACACACACACACACACACACACACACACACACACACACACACACACACACACACACACACACACACACAAACACGCACGCACGCACGCACGCACGTACGCTTCAGATTTTGCCAGTCATCTGACATTCCCACGGTGGTCTGGCGTAAAATCAGAATCAGAATCCCGAAAAATCGTAGACTTCTCCTAGATGACACAAAATTCCACCAGCTTCTTTTTTCCCCTGCAGTCTCCTTAGAGCCTAATGGTGCATTGCTGACTTGATAATTAAGGCATGGACGAAATTTCCGTGGTGTCTCGATCATGGGCGACTCAAAAACCTGTGCTGCATGCTTGGACATTTTTTTTTTTTTGTAACCTGCCTTTCAGTCCAACTCTATGTATTCGTTCTACTAAACATTTCTGGGCGTTTCATATAACTGAAGAGTGATTGGCGAACACCTGTTTATAAGCAGTGTGATATATATATATGAAACGAATGGATGATATTTGTGATAGGATCTCACAAAACGGGGACAAAGGGTGATTTGGGGATTATGGAGTTATTGGCATCACTAAAAAGTGCAGAACATACCGGCCCCCGTAGTGTAGTGGTTAGCACTTCGGGCCATGGACCGGGAGACCAGGGTTCGAGTCCCAGCCGAGGCAAGCGGGATTTTTTCCTACCTAGGTCGGCTCCTACCCAGAGCGGGTGTGCTATGGGCCCAATGGGGAGGCTGTTGCCACACAGCCGAGATTCACCCACTTCACGGGTGCGACTTTGGGGGTGCTTCCCTTGATATGACACGTCTTATGATGTGGATGATTACACGGCCGGCACCGCAGGTGCCGTAGTTCCCGGGCCTGGTTAATGCCGGGATATTTATGACAGGAAGCGTGGAATGCGGCCCTGTCCCGCAGGGAATCATGCTAAAATAGCGTGGTTGTATTATACGCTCGTTTTTAACATGTTTATAAGCGCATTCAGACTTGAAACTTTCACAGAAGTTTTATTAGTTGTTTAAGGACCCGAAGATGAAAAAACAAAAATTCAAAGTCGCTGAATTTGACCTGCCACCTTTTATTCAGTTTTCTCAAAAGTGGCTGGACGACTTTGTCCCCCTGTTGTGAGAGCCTGTCACATTAATTTTGTTCGGAACCCTTTCGAAAAGGTTGACTACAGGCACACGCACCGCCGCGCCATCCTAATCAATAATATTTCCCCACTAGACTATATCCTGCACAGCAGGGGAGCCGGGGTGCCCGAATGGTAGAGCGTTGGACTTCCAATGCTCGGGTCGTGAGTTCGAATCCCGGCTGGGGCCAAATATTTGTGCTGGCCTTTTTTCTGGTTGACCCATCTTTGATATCACCCTTACGTGGTGGAAAAGGACGTTAAACTCCCAAACACCCCACCCACCCACCCTTCTGCCTAGCGCGTACACCTTACTCGATACAGTGGATATTTTCGTTCCTATCTAGTACATGTATATTTCATTATTTGTAATATGCCCTCAAAAGCCAAGCGGCATATCCTTAGTAAAGATATGAATAACGCCTTACGAAGCTCATGGATTATTACGAATGATACACAGAAGGTCCGTATCCGAGAATGCAAGGCATTTTATTTCATGTCACTGCGCGCGCATCCCCCCCCCCACACACACTCTCTCTCTCTCTCAAGAGATGGCAAAGCACAAACTAAGAAACTAGTTATGATTTATTTTCGTTAAAGACCCAATCCAGACTTGACGTGTAACAGTATGTATATGTTTCGTATGATGTATCACACAACAAAATGACCAGTCTGTGTAAGTGGTACTTAGGTTGATCGCGGTAAACAGAACTTTCACAGCTTGTATAGCGGAAGAAGTGTTAAACAGAAACCTACACGGCAGGAATAGTCTGCCGAGAGAAAATTGACAGGCAGATCAGCAGCTTTTAGATTTGAGGTGTTGCGACATGTCTGTTCTTTCCAGTTCTAAAAAAAAGAAAAAAAAAAAGAAGACTGAAGTGGTAGTACACTTGCCTACGATCTTAATAGGAGAGCCGTTGTTGGTTTCAATTTTTTTTTTCGTTCTAGGCTCAACAGTGTAATTCCCGAAACAGGGCTACAGTCCTCAGTTATGGACAAGAAGCACTATTCTATTCTACGTTTGAATTATCACAGTTTTACGGTTGGAATGATATCTTACAAAATGCACATACTATTCCTTGGAAATTAGAGGTGCATTTTCCCGTTGACATGAGTCTGTTGATGACCCATACAGGGTACTGTATATGCGAAGGTGGGGTGATTGGTCTGCTGTTTTTCAAGTGAATCTAACAGGGAGCAGTCAAATACGGACATGTTGAAAGTCGTCAACAAAACTCTTCACGCCCTGTCGATATGAAAAATATCACCTACTTGCATCACTATAAAGAAAGGTATGCAGTTATATATAGACCTCTCTCCGGTGGCTTGTGACAAGACTGTTTTTGCAATTTTTCCATAAACTCAGAGCATATAGAAAAAAAAATCTGCGAAGAGAAACAAAGGTCAAGTTGCGGTCAATCACATATATTACAATAAACAGTAGTGATTTGTGAGTTGATTGTTTGTGGTACGTACATTTTTGATCCACGAAATATTCTTGCTGAGTCGTTAGATACTAAAACCGTATTTGACAGAAAGTGTTTTTAAAAATAATCAGGTTTATTCATTAACGTCGACGGGCTGGTCATTAATACAAGGAAATAGACAAGTAAAGTATGCTGATAATCAGACAGGGCAGCTCAGCCTTGGAATGGTGAATGGGAATGAAGTATTGGAATGATGATCTTTGGCCACATGCTGGGGAAACAACGAAAACACAAACCCCCAAAACAAGGAATAAAAGCTGTAAAAAGTGAAAGAGGCAAATGAACCAGCATGTGTACATCTCATATTTCCCACCTGCCAACATTTTAACATAAACTTAAAAAAAAAAATACAACTGAAAGTTTTTTTTTCATGTGGACTGGAAACAGCATCAGAAAGCATATCAAAACTGTTGGGAAACCGATGGAACTTCGTGTCTTACAATGGAAACAATAATAAATTCATTGTGTGTGTGTGTGTGTGTGTGTGTGTGTGTGTGTGTGTGTGTGTGTGTGTGTGTGTGTGTGTGTGTGTGTTCTTTCACTTCACGAAGAGAGAGAGAGAGAGAGAGAGAGAGAGAGAGAGAGAGAGAGAGAGAGAGAGAGAGAGAGAGAAGCACATGAATGCATGGAATACGTCTCTTAATTAACGAAAAATGTCCCCCCTTCCCCCTACTTCTAAAACAAATCAACAAACAAAAACGCAAACAAAACTAGAAAGAACAACCGAACAATTAAACTATAAGGAAAAATGAACGCTACCGCGCACACAGTTATGATGTCGCTCCTGTTTAACAACAGATTCTCGTGGTCATAGCGGGTCCTTCACGAGTGTCTGTGACACATAAGGTATGTAGAATTCGGTAGGGGCATTTATCAGTCAATTTCTTAATACTCAGTGTTTTTGTTTTTGTTGACACCAATGGAAACCGCTGGTAAGCATGCACGACAAAGATTCACATAACTAGTGTAAACGACTTGCATGAACTACGGCCAAAGACGATGAATATATCTATGGGCATGAGAAAAATGAAGGCCGGTGAAGAGTTCCATGAAAACGATGGGGGTCCTGTATTTTTCTTTTCCTCTACTAGCTGTACCTATGGGCTTAAAGTCTGGCGATAGTGTGACGGTATTTGCTTCAGTATCTGTGACCATCGAGAACGCCAAGTGTTTGTGGTTTCAGAAGTTTCAGGAGCAGTGGCTCGGCCCGTAAACGAGAGCGACCGCCATACGGAGGGCAGTGAGGGCGCAAACAGCACGAGCAGGTCGTTGGACAGAGTACGCAGCTCCTAACAGAGCACACATTGCGAATAACGCGGCAAAATACAACAGGAAAACGACAAAGGGGCATGAGAGACAAGGGAATACTTTAGGCTCTGGAGTCTTAGTAAAATCACAGCATCGAGGCTGATTCAGTACAGATACTAAAGCTAGCCGCAATTTGTGAGTTGGAGCCACAGTTTTTTCCTTTTCTCGGTTATACTTCTCAGTGTGCTAACGTTCGAATGTACGGTTTCTGATGTGGACCTGACGATGCAGTGTCCATACGTATCAGCCGGTTACTGGATGTTAGTGTGGTCGCAGGTTAGAATTGCCCGGCCTTGTCAAGCAAGCGTGAATATGATTTTTTTTTGTTTCTTCATTCGAAACTTGGATTCAGCTTTTGTTCTAGCCTCGGCTTTCTCACTGAGTCAAGATTACGTGATTAATCCTTCATGGCGATAAATTATGAAAAATGCGGCGCTTGCTCTGTCGACTGAACTGTGTCGAGTGACGACCATTCTCCGTTATTCGCATTATTATCTTTATGAGTTGATCCTTAACAATAACGAGAGGAAGAGCAAATCCATGTCAGTATAAGGAACACAGACCCCCCCCCCCCCCCCCCCCGAAAAAAACCCACATAAACTAAAACAAGCAGGGGGAAAACCCAGAAAAAACCCCAAACATACAGGTAAAAACAAAAACAACCAAAACCAACACAAACAAATATAAAAACCTGCTTTGCCACTAACTGTAATCGATGACTTTACATATCGTATGGTAAAGTGACCCAGATTCGCCGGTTACAGGTAGAACACAACCTCAGGAGAAACGGAGCATCGCTAAAAGCAAGAAACGCAGAAACAGAGTGAGAAAAAAGGAAAACGGATGAAGTGAAGAGGTACAGTACTTTAGTATTGCTATAAGATGACGCTAACGACATGCAATGGTATGCACGTACGATGACAAAATAACGTAACTAAGGGTAGATTCTGCGTTTCAAAGCCGGCCTATATCGTGGTGATGTAATATGAACCAACATTAATGACACATGAAACGTTCTGTTGCAGCCGTAGACTCCCAGAAAGCGATCCCTTCCTCTCATGTAGAAGAGTTACCAGTGTAAACACGTGATCACTGTCGTAAAATGCCCGGACATCGCGCATGCATGTCCCCAAGGAGCTGTTTGCGACTCCACCAATCAGCGGCCGCAGTGTTGCGCGTGCCACGCGTCGCGCATGCGCCTTACACCTGGAAGCCACTCTCGTAGAGCTTCTCGAGCAGAAACTTGACTTCCGGCCACTTCCGTTCGGGCATGCCCATGGCCAGCAGAGGTCGCTCGTCCCCGTCGATCATACCCTGGAACGCTTTGCGGAGATTGGCTACATTCTCGTCAGTCAGTCCCAGCGTACGTTGTAGCTCGTCCACACCGGTAGCAACTGCAACGAAGAGTAAGACACACGTGGTATTCAGTCACGTTCAATAGAGTAGAAAAAATAGAATGGACTAGAAAACTCTAACACACTCGAATTCGAGACACGGAAAACACTGCAGTATTTTAATTTAAAAGCTTATCTCGCTGAATGAATAATAAGCACAGAAAAGTAAAGAAACACAAAGAAACATACAACCCGCTGGAAGATCATGAAAATGAAACACAAAGCGCGCGCGCGCGCGCGCACACACACACACACACACACACACACACACACACACACACACACACAGAGAGAGAGAGAGAGAGAGAGAGAGAGAGAGAGAGAGAGAGAGAGAGAGAGAGAGAGATTTCTAACAAAACGTTAAACGAAACAGCTGCATAATTAGTACACATAAACTCCAACACTTTACAAGGCCCAAGAAAATGTCATGCACCTCAAACCGTACTGTTTCCACAAGCCCCACTATGACCAAAGTCTTCTCCGGCGGAAGACAGAAGACGATTTATCATGTACAAATATCTCTCAGCATACACGCATGACCTTTTGTTTGGGTGAACATACAGCGAAAGTAAAGTAATTACTATCATCAAATGATCGACAGAGGACCAGGAAAAAAAAAGAAAAGAAAAGAGAAAGAAGCATCAAGGCATTGTTCGTGAGGACCAGGAGAGGGAAAGAAAGAAAATTCTTTTTTTTATGCCCCTAGAGGAGAAACAAATGAAACCAACCAACCAACCAACCAACCAACCAACCAACCAACCAACAACAACAACAACAACAACAACAACAACAACAACAACAACAACAACAACAACAACAACAACAACCGCTTTTGTCGAGAATCAGAAATTTGTGTGTGGAATTATTTTGCTACAAGTTTGTTCATGATGATTATTTTCACTGAAAGAGCCCCCCTTGTGTCCTGAGGAAGGCGAAAGCCGAAACGTTGACCCGTGCCGTCCTTTGTGAAAGTTAAGTGGTTTCTGTCCCTTTTATGTCGCTTTTATTTTATTATAACCTATAGTTTATCGTTGCAGGTCTGCCCTCTTGCGGTAGTACCTGTTTCTAATCAATATGTGCGGCATGCAACTGTGATCTTTGCGCTGTGTGTGTGTGTGTGTGTGTGTGTGTGTGTGTGTGTGTGTGTGTGTGTGTGTGTGTGTGTGTGTGTGTGTGTATGTGCGCGCGCGCGCAGAATTGTATTGTATTGTATTGTATTGTATCGTCGCTGTGTCTGGGCGGACATGAAATTTCCCCATGAGGGATTAATAAAGTAATCTTATCTTATTATCAGAATAACAGGACAAAACAGTGACATACAATGATGGTACTTCCCAACGGTACTTCAAGCAGCACACTCCGCCGCACGCTGCTTGTTAAAGCCTCTATATTCATAACGCCGCACGCTGCATGTTAAAGCCTCTATATTCATAACGCCACTGACACGGAAAACAGCTGCTTTCGAAGCTCTAAAAGGCTGTTTATCTTATAGAGGGATGTTTCATTTTGCAATTACGACCGTTTTCACGACTTTGTGGCTTCTAATTTTTAGAGATATTCGACTTTCTTTGAGCCTACGGTCCATTTTTGAAGAGACTGGGGCTCGAAAAAAGCTGATGAAAATAGCAGCCTATCAGAGCCGTCTAGCTGGTCCTCAGTCCGCCACCAAATAATGTCGTCGGCTCAGTACGCGGTGCACTTCTAGAACAACTTGTCACCACAGTGATCTCAGATGTTACACTGTGACCCAAGTGACTGATTCTGATGTACAGATTCAGCGCATTTATTGAAAAGTTATCCACACACTGTGGTATGTCTGCCATTCCTATTGAGACTTTAAAGTAGGAGTCAGGAAGAGTTCTGGGGGTGGGGTGGGGGTGGGGTTGGGGGCGGGGGGTGACGCTGGTGAATTCAGGGGCGTGTGGGTCAGCTGACATGTGAAGACGCATTCGTGCGCAATATATCAGTAGTGATATTTATTTAGTTGACAACGTCAGTTCGCATTTCGGCCAGAGACCGTGATTTATTGGACGCGCGTGCTGCTGATCTATGCATTTTGCGAGACAGACACACAGACAGACACGCAGACAGACAGATAATGCAGAGAGAGAGAGAGAGAGAGAGAGAGAGAGAGAGAGAGAGAGAGAGAGAGAGAGCACTCGGTTCACTAACATGAATGTAAACGAAACGTCAATCAATCTACTAATTTTACGCCGAAAGTCAGGACCAGTGTTCTCACCTGTGAGCTCGTGTGCAATCATTTCCGGGTCAGCGCCGTTGAAAAGTTTAGGGATCATCCAATGCTCTTTCTGCAGGAATTCGTATATCGCTTCCATGTGTGGCCGTGATGCTGAAAACAGATGAGGACAACTGTACATTTGATTGATGTTATGGAAACACGATAATGGTGTTTTTTTTTTAAAACCATGCCTCGCCGAACCTTTTAACTGTCAGCGTCAATTGATCCCAATAATACGGGGAGTGCGATCAGCGATTTACAGCTCGGACATGAAATTGTCATCAAAGTTTGTCTCGATACACGAATAAATATCATAACAGCGCAAGAGAGTTCTTTTCGACGAAATTTGGTTCACACGAACCAGAAATAGGCAAGAGAGAACAACTCCCGAGAGTGGAACACAGAAAATTACTTAGGCGACGTTTCGCGCCAGAAGAGTATGGAACTCAATTTTCCCCCAAATCGAAATTCTGTACGGTGTCTGCGACCGCAAGTGCTGGTTGACGATTTCGGCCGTTTCAATTCCCCGATGAAGCTTGTCATCTTGAAATGATCAAGTCCGAAATGTCAAATAATATCCCCTGATCCCCTTTTCCTTCAAACCTCCTGCCTCTACCGTCTATACATGGGTCTTATCCAGTTTGAGTGATTACACTGTAGTCTGATACTGGAGGAAGACATCCCGTGTGGATACCCTATACACTATGCCACAGATACAGTCTTCACAGAAAGTTAAGGACCAGTCAACATAATGGGTGACAGTTTCAATAAATCAGAAAAAATAAACGAATAAGATTTTCCCCGTAAAATTCGGTAGCAAGGTTAAGGGGTAATTAGTGAACATGGCGACCACTGTGTGGATGGCACGTGCGCATCACACAGCATGCTTGGCGCGTTTGAAAATCTGCAATTTCGGCAAAACTAGACCGAGTTTCAGTGTTCAGTGAGCGATACATGGGGCTTTCTGCACGGCAAAAATGAGATGCAGGTCAAAGAATGCATCCCTGGTTATGAACTGTGCTCATTTGTTTGCCTGCATAAGCCGCCGTTTCAGCGATGTTCAGCACTACACCAGCATGCCACCACGACAAAAGTTGAACGATATTTGCAAGTGGTCCTTAACTTTTTGTGAAGGCTGTATTTGCGTAAAATCAGATTTACAGGTTAGTGTCCCGTTTTCATGTTTCGGTGTAATTTGAACTTCGCCCACTCAGTCCAACTTTCAAACATGTCAACCCAGAAGGCGACAGTTCCCGAAGTCAGAACGAGGGTACTCACTGATTAGTTTTGAATTGATCGGGGAATTTTTAGGGCCTTCAGTAGAACCGAATAAAGACTTGCGATAACGAAAATCGATCACCTTTTTGTCGGTATTAAAAAGACAACGTGCAAAGGAAACAAAACCAAACAAACTGAAGCCAGATGAACTCAGTTCCCACAGGACACATTTCGTATGTGATCAATGGACCCATCAGAGGCTTTTTTTTTTGCTTCTGTTTAATTCATTTGCAATCGCGAGTGAAACGGGAAAGAAGTTTGGCCCTGAACGTGACAGGCAGGTAACCCAATAAGCTTGCTTCAGCTGCTAGTCAAATCCAGTTAGTCTGGACAACCCCTTTCTTGACAATCAGCAAAACGCCAACTCGGAAAAAGTTGATGTTTCTTTGAATGTTTCTTACGGGGGAGGCAATGTTCTGAAGGCACGTTATATTGAAAGTAAAACAGATTATTACATCTGTCCCAGCCATGACTAATCCACACGAAATTAAGTTTTTGATACATGTAGCCTCGAAGTTTTGAAATTCATTCCAACATTTAACCAGTACCCCACTGGATATACTGCACTACGTAGCGTGTTTTCATTATACTTTTTACTGCCACTGTATGTGAATACTCGAGGGGTTAGATCAAGAAATGCCGAGAGTTAATTTTAAGCACGCAGTCGCAGGGTACTAACAAACGTAACTGACTACGAGCTAGCACCAAAAAAGTTATTGACCGATGACTTTCCAGGCGTGCGTCATGACCGGACAGCATTAACAGTAACATACTGCACAAGTTCTTCGTCAGAGGTTTTGCATTTTTGTTTCTGCTAAATGAAATTTAACAATGCACTTCTCTCGACACTGCGTATATCTAGCCGCGTGATCAACATAAAATTGTTGTCGAAAGGATGGCGCTTTGCTATTGGCCATTTGCAGTACAGTTGTCAATGATAACTCACCTCCGAAACAGACAGCTGGGTCCTCGTCAAAGCCTCCTTCACAGTCCCATTTGCCGTCACAAACGTCATTCAGGCGGATACAGGTCGGCGAGTCTCGACACAAAAACGGTTTAGACGGTTCGCATGGATTACCTGCAACACATGGCAAAAAGACGGTCTCCTTAAGAACACGCCAATCAGCTTTAAATCCGGCTGTGTATCTCATGGGAAACACACACACGCACACACACCCCACACCCACCCACCCACCCACGCACCCACACACACACCCACACACACACACACACACACACACACACACACACACACACACACACACACACACACAGAACATGAAACAAAGAAACAAACCAGCAAACGAGTTAAAACTAGAAAGCATTGTAAATAATGAGTGAAGGCATTAACGAAATGTATTTGTCATCTTCCTTTTCAAATTTAACGCTATTTTCGCTAGAGCGCTGTATCATCTGTAACAGGCGATTCAGTTTAGCTTGTCAACAGATGCACCTGGAAAATCTGAACAATCACTTTTATGTCACTTGGTAGGTGTCAACGTCTGCGGCGTGGAATCTCACCACACGAGATCTGTCCCTGAAATATTAAACGGTCTCGATGGCGCTGCAGCAATAAAAAGAAAAGCAAGTACAAGCTGCTCAAGAAATTGCGCACAGATTGACTTCTCATTTACTCAGTGGAAGGGCACGCCCGCTGGAAGTGGAAAGAGCAAAGATCACGCGATCGCCCATCGGAAACAAATGAAGAGGAACCACACATGGCAGGCAGATTAAACCGTCGCTCGGCGTAAATACAAAACGAAATCAATGAAACGAAGGAAAAACACACCCATTCCCATACAGCTACAGCAAGTCTGTAAACACGGGCTGCTCCTCCGCAATGAAAAGTCTCAGGCGATAAATGGCTGCTGTGTTACGGAATGCCATGAATACCCGGATACTGTTTGCCGGCGCTACGTTTTGGCTGCTTTATTGACACGCGTGCAAACAGGGTGCAGGAAATATCCCGGCTTTGATCAGAAACCCCAGATCCAACGCCTTTCGCGCGCTCCATTAAAAGGAACAGGACCAAGACCCCCAGCGATCGGCAATGGTGCACGGCGACGTTTTTATCTTAGACATGTCACCGATATTCGTTTCATCCCGAGAGTTGCCTTTCCACAGAACCCTGCAAACTTCCGGTCTACGTCACAGCCTCGGTCTGGGGCCTTTGACAGAAACAAATGGCAGCCAGACGTGCCTTGGGTGTCTCGGGTCACAGGGACTAACCCTAAGTCCGACCGCTTCGTCAAGCGAGATTTTATGCGAATTTTTCTTCTCTTCTCCTTTTAGAATTACGGAAGCCTACTGAAGCGGCCTCCAAGGTGAATCTATCTGGAGATGGAACTGCGGTTCCCCAGGGTGTGCAGAGGATGTCCCTGATGTTCTGACATAACACCTCGGGCCGACATAACTCTCACCCAAATCCCGGGGTAATCTCGCACCTTGGGACTCGCACCAGTCAGCGATCAATGTTTACGAGTGCTATGGCCCAAGGAGTGCATAGCGAGCGTTACGGGCTCCGTTAATGCAGGAAGCGCCGGAAAGGGATCTTGCATCAAGTATACTGCAAACTTGGACAGCGCTGACGGACAGCTATTACATCCGCTCCAGGAGAAGGTCATAAAATGCCGCCGTCTGGATCAACTCATAAAGTATTCTCGCTGCATTTTTTTTCTCAAAAGGGCAGATAGATGGAGGGTGGCATGAGGGGGCTACAATTATGCTTAGGGTGGAGGGGAGTGGGTTGGTCGATGGAAACTCTTTTATGGATGACGTCATGAAAACATGCAGCGTGACTTTTTTGTGTGAAATCCGAATGTCAGTATAGAACGAACAAAACAAAAACACTGGGATGTCACAACTGAAAACCAAAACAAATTGATCACGTGAATGGCACCAGAATACTGACCTTAATGTCCATTTCGGAATCCAGAAATCACGACGGAAAATTATATTCCTTGTTTACTACACAAGGGATTTTGCGGATCAGACTGAATCTGAAACTCATATAGCGCAGTCTCCCAAGTATTATTATGCGCTTACCAGGGAAAAGAATGTACATCCACCAAACAATTAGATCGTTGTGGACGAGCTTATTGTATTGTAGATCCACAACATCCGAGAGGTGCGGGTTAGTGGGTGGGTGTTTGGGGGTTTAACGTCCTTTTCCTCCGCGCACGGGTGATATCAAAGACGGGGCAACGATGAAAAAGCCAGCACAAGTATTTGGCCCCAGCCGGGATACGAACTCACGACCCGAGCATTAGAAATCCAACGCTCTACCATTCGGCCACCACGGCTCCCCTCCGAGAGGCGCAAAGTTCGGCATAACTCACAGGGTTAATGTATAGCTTTTATTTTGATTTTTTTTTTTTTTACAGTAAACCATATGACGATTAATTTTCGAATGGAGAAGCTCGGGTCGGAGCTCAGTGCTCGGGTCGTGAATTAGAATTCCGGCTGGGGCCAAATATTTGTGCAGGCCTTTTTTTTTCTCGTTGCCCCGTCTCTCTGTCTCTGTCTCTCTGTCTCTGTCTCTGTCTGTCTGTCTGTCTGTCTGTCTGTCTCTCTCTCTCTGTGTCCCGCTGCCCTGGTGGAGCGCTGGCAATGTTCGAGTCATGGGTTCGATACCTCACCTGGGGTCTGTGTTTCTGCTGTTTTCCTACTTGTCGTCCCATCTTTGACATCACCTTTACGTGGTGGAAAATGGCATGGCGCCCTGAAGCAGTCTACCAATGTCTCTCTTCGAAAGTTTACCTTCATTTGATTTACACCTCTGTCATGTTTGTTTTTGGTAAGATATATACCGTAACACTGCATCAAGAACTTCTCGTCTGCTATGACGACCTTTAAAAGACTCTACAGAAGCAGATTCGATCAGCTCCAGCCACACCGCTGAACTCATCGGCGGAAGATGAGGCAATCTGCTATGACTTGGTCGCTTCGCCCCATCAGACACCCAAACACTCCAAGCCTCCATCTTAGCGGGTCGTGGAGAAAAAGTGTGACGTGTTTTACTGCCCCATTTCTCTCTCGATGATTGGTTCCCGATATATCCCTGTCCTTCGAGACCTCGAAAATTCATCACAGCTAGCAGATCACAGCGTAGTGTATGCTACTTTACCCTTCACGCACAGTCCCCTGGCATACGTGAACGCTATGGGTGGTAAAAATGGTTGCACGTTCAGCACGTCCGCAAGTTCTGCACCTTCCATTCACAAAAAGATCGTCTTTGTGAGAAGAAACCTCAGTCACTCCTTGAAGTCAAGTCAAGTCAAAATACTTTATTAATCCCCGTAGGGCAGTTCATGCGGGCGAGCGTAAGACACATAAAAGAAGTTAAGATCACTAAATTCATATTATTGTACTCTCTCTCTCTCACACACACACACACACACACACACACACACACACACACACACACACACACACACACACACACACACACACACACACACACACACACACACACATCCCGCACTTGGTGACTAACCGGAGAATTATGGGCATGAGGCAACTGATGAATACGGAACACAGACAAGTATCACAATGCATCACAGAAGCGGAAACAGCAGCTTATTAAAATACATCACAGTAATTATGGCATTCAGTGCTTCTCACTGAGAAGGGATATTGCAGTTGGAATAAAAAGAACTTTCGACGGTTAGATTTACAGAAGGGGACTCTGAATCTTCGACCAGAAGGCAAACGTTCAAACTCTCTATAAGAAGTAATAAGATCCAGTATCAAGGCATCTGGATCATATTTCGCTTCCCCGCTTGAAGTTACACAGGCGTAAGGACACAAAATTGCGAATATTGTGGTCTCGAATTGGACACGCCAAGAGATTCTGATTAAAACTTTTGTTAATATTACCAGTGAAACTCTACCGTGCTTGCATTCGGATGTGATAAGCTATTGCAGCTGTGGTTCAGCGAAGGTCAAAACAGTGCTGCAAATAGCAAACAATTACGAAAATGAAACTGAGCTACAAAAGAACTCGAACTAACGCCTAATTATTTCCTCGTCCAATCTCCATGGATCACTTTAGCTGATTACGGAGATAAATATTTAATGAGTATTAGGAGTGTTAAGCTTGGGACAATGGGAAGAATTTGCAACTGAACGTCAAGCTTGACCATAAAAGTTAGTTAACAGCGCGTGCATACACGGATAGTACCCAAGTCTTCTTTTGTAATTACTTCTGATGCACAAGTATTATAGCGAGAATTGACTATTGCGTACAGTGCATGCATAATCATTCATATATGAACCCATGTGCCGGGATGTGGGTATATATTTATTGTAATTTTTGTATATATTGATGTGTGCATCGTTTTTCCTTGTATACGTTGTATGCGCATCAGTATGTATTTACGTACGTTTGTAATTACGTTGAGCGTACGCACGCGTATGAATGTACGTATTTGTACGCTTGAATGCGCGTGTACATGATGTGTGTGTGTGTGTGTGTGTGTGTGTGTGTGTGTGTGTGTGTGTGTGTGTGTGTGTGTGTGTGTGTGTGTGTGTGTGCGTGTGTATGTATGTGTGTGCACCAGATAGAGCTGTGTGCTTGTAGGAGTGTAGTCGCAGTCATTATGTATGTGCAATCTTCGATAGGTTTCGATTTTGTTTCGGTTTTTAGTCTATGTGTTTTTACTTTTGTTTTTCTATGCCCCCAGAGGGTGGGAAATGACT
Organism: Batillaria attramentaria; assembly: GCA_018292915.2. Taxonomy (NCBI): domain Eukaryota; kingdom Metazoa; phylum Mollusca; class Gastropoda; family Batillariidae; genus Batillaria; species Batillaria attramentaria. The sequence continues at coordinate 1,203,643 of JACVVK020000148.1, forward strand.
TGACTTGAATGTAACACAGTTGTTGTCGAGTGGTGTGCTGCTGGAATCTCCCGACCGGCGCCAACTATTTGTGCTTCTCGTGACCCTTACGTGGTGGAAAAGGACGTTAAACCCCCCAAACACCCTCCAACGCACCCGCTCCTGGAGTCAACTTTCAGTTATTGGCAACTAGAGTCAACTGAGTCGACCGTAGTTCAAGTCAAACGCACCCATACCCCCCCCCCCCCACACACACACAAACAAACACACATACACACCTCCCCACCCCGGAAGTTAAAAAAAAAGATTTATTTTACTCTAAATTTAGCCATTTGCACTATACGAACAAGACGGTTTATCGACTGTATGTAGGCAATACTCGTATTTTAGCAAGAGCTGCAACTGCAAACATGACCTCCAACATCGACTGCCGATAGATTACCGAGCACTGGGCGGGAAAGGATTGGCTTTATGCAGTGACGCTTCACTTAGCTTTCTCTATGAACTCGCAATACATGTTTTTCCGGTGACAACTGGTGTCTTTAATTTTTGTTGTTGCATTTACGACGTCGCACGTTCACAATGTTGATTAAGCTTCCAATTTCGGTGTTTGTCCGCCGCGCGCACAGAGGCAGAAAGATGAAGTGAAATATTGCGTACCCAAACCTCTGTGTGTGTGTGTGTGTGTGTGTGTGTGTGTGTGTGTGTGTGTGTGTGTGTGTGTGTGTGTGTGTGTGTGTGTGTGTGTGTGTGTGTGAGAGAGCCGTTTTTAGCTGGGGTCACACTGCATTGTACTGACGTCCAGATGAAAACGCAGAAGTGCGCGATAGTTTCACTGTTTACAATGTTGGCGGAATACAAACCAACGCGTTTATATAGCCCCCGAAAAAATGCCCAGTAAAGGGGACTGTGTCACTGGCAGATTGCCAACAGCTCGTGGACTATTACGTCAAACGATTCCTGTATCAAGCGCTACGTTTTCCGGCGCTACACGCTGCGGCATACGATGATTGGAATCTCTCACTCTCTCTCTCTTGTCATATGAAATTATATTGTCAATAATGTAAGCGATGCATGATTTACGTAGCAGCGTAAATGATTGCAAGGACGAAGAATATGGTGATGCTATCAAACGCATGCGCTCTACCTCAGGGACTTTCCTAGCTCCGCTGTGCGTGCTAATGCACTTATGTGTGACGTCACATTGGGACACGGCGTGTGGATCGTGTGTCCATAGTTGCGGCATATGTTTCGATTGCTTATTATTATTATTATTATTGTTATTATTATTATTATTATGTAAATGCGAGAGTTCATACACAGTGTGTAAAGTCCTTTGAAGTCTGGTTTGATTTTGTTTTTGTGCCAGCTTGCATTCAGCTTGGGAAGAGAATGCTGCGTTTGAAGTCATAACTGAGTTAGGCCTAGTGTTTACTCTTCCCCCTATTGAAATTCTGTATGAGACTGACGCGGAGACTTTGCTAAATTCCGATGTTTAAGGCCAGTAATCACACACACACACACACACACACACACACACACACACACACACACACACACACACACACACACACACACACACCCTTGTTATGGTTATGGAAAATCGGGAACATCCACCTTTTTTGTCAAATGTTTCTTGCCGCTGTTCTCCAGGATACTGAACCCTGTTTCAGGTATATCTACCGAGGACATCTTTGCACGTTTGCTTAATTCATCAGTAGGGATTTCTGAATCATGAAGTATGCAAGTTGCAGGAGACTTCGCATCAAGTAAACCTTTAACCCTTTCTACGCTGACACTACCATCATATGTCTGACGCTAGCTGCCTGGAGCCCCCGCGGTGACACCAAGCCTCCTTTCTTTTGGCCATTCTTTTTAAATCGCAAGAAAAAACGTACACAACAGTAACCAACGAAAAGAGAAACCGTGTCTAAGGAAGACCAGTCCAAGAAAACCTGGTAACAGGTAGGAACGGTAGAGCCGAACGAAGATTTCGCACACTGCTGTTACCACTACAGTCGTAGGGCGGAAGTGGTGACGGCGCGGGCAGATTAATAATAATAATAATAAAATTCATTTATATAGCGCACTTCTCAGACACAGTGACTCATTTGCGCTAACACACGTCACTCATACACATTCATACTATACAGACCAACACGTCAATCAATACGTATTACACATCACACAATACAAAGACACATCAGTTGAAAGCCTGTTGAAATAAGTGGGTTTTCAGTGCAGATCTAAAAGCTGATAAAGATTGAGTTAATACGACTGAAAAACAAAACAAAACAAAAAACCACCACCACCACCACCACCACCAAAAACAAAAACAAAACACTCTCATCGATTATACATAAGTACTGTTCTTCAAACTGCTAGCGTGGACTGCAAAGCGTCAGCTTATGTCTTTCTCACTTTATCCTGTCCCATAGGGGGCAGCACCATCATCGCTAGACGTGTCTCGTGAGTGACCGAGACCGACAAAACCCCAAGGGACGTTACTCGACAGCTCCCCAACACTTCCCTCCCCTCTACCTCAACACGACAAAGTGACGAAGGCACGAGAGAATATAGAGGTGATGTTGACGTACGACTGACGTGATAAATTATTCACGTACACCAGCTATGACCTGAGGCCAGCAGGCTTCGCGCCGTTCCGTCTCTCCTTCGTGTAAACTACCAATTTTCCAGGCTCTGATGCCCCACATCCAGCAGGCATGCATGCAGAAAAACACCTGCATACGACTGACTGATTCTGATTACCTGCAGCAGGTGAAAACAGGACCGTGGGGAGGTCAGTTCTACTTGAAATAATAATAAAGCCAGAGCAGCTGCGTTTCAAGAAGTCGTAATCCAAATCGGCCGTATAACAATAAGGAAATACTGCATCAGAAGTGGCAAGTCAAAGTGTTTGGCCACATTTCTTTGCTTTTTATTTTAATTTTATTTTTTACGTTGGCCTACGCAAAGCTGATTGATGAAGTCTAACTGTACATGGTCATACTCAAACTTTGTACTGCTACGCAATCCTGAATTTCAAAATACGGCAATGACACGACACGAAATGATAGCCCCGTTGTAAGTCTAAGCCTGTTTCAGCTGGTCTGCACTGTGGCGGATTAAAATCCCAGTACTTGTAGAAACACAACTTATTAACTACAAAAAGAGTCACCTAGGATAAAGGTTTACACATAAACCAGCGCTTAGCAGCTGCAGCAGGCTTTCAATTTTTCACCGTCTATCCATGCAGCGCCCAGAGCGATTTGGATGAAGTGGGTGTATTTGCGTAACGCTAAACCTACTATACGTGCTTTTATTGGTATCCTTAATGTACACATTCAGCATATTTGCTTTTCTTACTTGTATATTCCATTTGGGATCTTATCTGAGGCTGTAATACCACAGTCTGTCGTCCGGCAACTGTCGGTGTGTAACTTTGTGTTCAATAATTAATGTCTCCTTAATCTCGGGTGCGGCCCAAAGGGTTACAACACCCGAGATTCACAGTCTGGCCAGCCACAGGTTTCCCCTGGCTTAATCAAGCATTTCAAACATGCCCTGCAAAACAAGATTCCGTTGCATTTCCCCAGCAAGCAGTCTAGAGGATTCTTCCGAAATGCCGGCTGCGCAGTGAAAATACCAACACAGACTCAGCTTTTGCAAGATTCCGAGTAATCAGAGAACCAACACATGGCAGACTGCTGTGGTCCCTAATCCGACCAGCCAACATGCAGGGTGTATGAAAACCTCCAAGATCTCAAAGAGAAGTATGATGAAAGCCACGCTAATGGACCTGAAGGGCTCCCAGGCAGTACCTCCACTTCATGCAGCCCAACACAGTGCAAACAATCACCGTCCCTCGCAGATGGCAAATTCAGCCTGGGTGCACGTATCTAAAGGCCGATGTGATTGTCTGGGTAGTGTTTGCACACAGTCGGGTCTGGATGTCCACACTGCGTGAAGTGACATAAATGGAATAATTATTGTTCCACCGAAACCCTAGAAAGGGCATACTGGGGCGCAGACTTCGGTGGTGGAAATGGTATTTAGAGTGATCAAACGATGGAGCGTGCCGGAAGAATCCAAATCATCCTTCATTGATGACTGCCTCCGGGGGACGTAGACCCCAGAACCCAGTGAGAGAAAAGGATTGAATAATTTACACGTCGCTCTGTGGGTTTGATTTATAAAGACCTCGTGCAGTGTGTGCCCCAGTCCGATTTTGGTAACCTGCCATAACTGCAACATTTCAGAAGAACACAGGTATGACTATGTGTAAATGACACAGGCGGCTATTGCGGAGGCGGAAGGAGCAGGGAGGGGGGGGGGGGAGAGGATAGATTGGGTGTTTTGAGCATTGTGAGGTCGTGAGTTCAAATGCTTAGCGTGTGAAAAATTCATACAGACGGTTCATCCTTCTCCCCTTATTGTGGGGAGCCGGAGTGGCCGAATGGTAGAGAGCTGGACTTCTGATGCTCGGGTCGTGAGTTCGTATCCTGGCTGGGGCCAAATATTTGTGCTGGCTTTCTTTGATATCACCCGTATGTGGTGGAAAAGGACGTTAAACCCCCAAACCCCACCCACCCACCCCCGTTATTGATATCACATTCGTGAAAACCCTTAAAACATCCAATCCACACAGGTTCGATCCTCACCCTCTCTCTGTTGGACATCTTTCCATGTGACGTTCAGCTCACTCTCATAACGGCATGTTTCAAAGCGACGCATATCGAATGGTGCAATCTGTCAGGTGGAACTGAATGTGCAAAGGACGTTGGGATCCATTAAGATACCCGTGCATGTCATCTGAAACAACTCTATCTGCCATAGGTACCCATTCTTTAGTCAGTGTCCCGGTGAGCGTTACTCTATACGTAACTACACACAATCTGATCAAATACCATGGAAATGCAGACTGAAGTGTCTCTGGCAGAGAGGAAGGCACATTTGACCGCTTTGTTTGGGAAACAAGCGAAAGAAAGGACTGCATCAAGTCCTACTAGCTAGGTGTCAGCACGAAATGTACCGCACCCCAGGAATACCTAAGCAGCTGAATAATTCAAAGCTGGCCTTTTCATTATCAAATCAGCAGTCATAGTGGAAACAAGAAACTGACAGGCGAATAACAACTAGGAAAAAAACAAGGAAAGAAAGAAAAAGAAATCAATGTAGGCACAAGGATTATTGAATCAACCAAAGCCGACCTTGAGTATCCCGTCACAATGGCAAATTCCCTAAACACTTTCCAGGTCTGAAATACGACCAGTCTTCACAGCAACAAAAAACTCCAAACCTGCAATTCTGTTGCTTACGGTGTTCAAGCACATTATTTTCTGACGGAACATTGGGCGACGGTTGCCCCTGATTGTCGCCCCTAGGGGACGCCCCTGGTCGCCGCCTCGTTCGCAATTAGATGTCTCTTGAGATGTAGCTATGGCCGAAACGATCATCCCCAACCAGCGTCGGTGCCAGAGGAACAAATTAGGTTTGTTACTGATATAGAGCAGGAGGTGGCAGAATGAAATGGAATCACTGGATGCAAGTTACAGTCATGATACATACGCGAGTGTGTGCCGAAGTATTTCCTTCTTTTTCCTGTCACTGTTGTGCCACTGTGCAGTCATAAAATTTAACTTAGGATGTTAAACATGAAATGGACATGCCAGTAGCACTGGAATACGGTCATGTGCAGGACACAGACCACTGGTATTGTTATGCTTCGAGATCAATCTTCATAAACCTTGTGAAAAGATGACGCACACCATACCAGTAAACCACAACATTATCGCTGACTCTTCCATCAAATGTGTCTACCCAGATTTAATCGGTATGTACACATACCTATCCATCTGTCGTCGATGTGTGTGTGTGTGTGTGTGTGTGTGTGTGTGTGTGTGTGTGTGTGTGTGTGTGTGTGTGTGTGTGTGTGTGTGTGTGTGTGTGTGTGAGAGAGAGAGAGAGAGAGAGAGAGAGAGAGAGAGAGAGAGAGAGTTCAATAATATTTATTTTTCAAAAGCAAAAGTTTTGGCACAAATACCATATTCCAGTTTGCCGTTAGAGAGAGAGAGAGAGAGAGAGAGAGAGAGATGGGGGTGGGGGGGGGGGGGCAAATAAAGAAGACTTCAGATGAAAGAAAAAGGAAAGGAGAGAAAAACTGTTTTTGCGAATTCTTGCGACACTTTTACCCAGAAGCAATGGCAGATTGAGTATCAGGCAGTGTTCCAATGCAGTGAATAAGTAAAACCCTTCTTAATTGAATTCCGCCATTTTTTCCCTGTACTGGTGAGGGGAATATTTTTGGGGAGGCGTAGGTGTGCAGGGATATCACACTCAAGGGGTTTCTGGAAGATGCTCATTGTTTCGGTGACGGAAATAAGAATGTGGCGTGTGAATGCTGAGGGAGAGAGGTCAACCGTCCCAAACAGGCCTGTGAATTCCGAAAACCGATTCAGTGTTCGTAAAAATGACAGGATTAGTATTATGACAATATTAAACTAAAACCAGGAACTGAAACAAACAGCAATAGTATAGAACAATGCGCTAGAAGAAAAAACAAACAACAAACCGAAACAAACACAACAACAACAACAACAACAACAAGAAAACAATCTTAATCTTCAAATATGTTTTTCTACAACTGCCAAGTTGTCAAACATACTGTGTTTCTTTGATGCTAATTAAGCATTGCTGGCAAATCTCAACAAAGTAGCACAGAAATGAAAAGATTCTTTAAGGCTTCTGAACAAAAAACCGAACTAAACCGTACGTTTACCAGTACCAGAGAACTGAATGTTTTACGGATATTAGACGTTGAAAATTACTGAGAGACACACACGAAGGGCCATCCGAAGGAATGCCTCGTGTGTGCGAGTTTAGATCGTAAAACATCCTGCGCTTGGAAACTACTGCTTGATCGAAGACACTTTTCACAGGAATTGTTTCATTAGGATGGGTACATTCTATTCTGTTCGATAATCAAACATAAGATTTTATTATTGTGTCATATTTAGAACACACACACACGCACGCGCGCGCGCACACACACACACACACACACACACACACACACACACACACACACACACACACACACACACACACACACACACACACACGCACGTTTTAAAACTCTCTTTGTGAGAACTCAGTTTAATAAATAATTCGCATTTTTTGGGGTAACGCTTCTAAAATGCCGCATTTGTTTCTTGTCGAGATTTGATGACGTAGTTCGCCCAAAAACATTTTTTCCCGAGAAATGTGAGCTGCATGGTCTTTAACACTTTGGCTTAATGTAGGCAATGAACCGAAAAGCGTATGACGTTCGTGTATAAAGTTTCATTGCAGACAATAGAAAATCAATCGTGGCACGGATGGCGTGTGAGAATAAGATCACAAACGGCAATTAGAAAAACGGCGCGTAGACGCTATTGCCGCGATATAATGGACGCTAGGAGGACGGTGTTTAATGCTGCATTTGTATTGAGACAGTATCTAGTTCCACATGAAACAGCATCTCAGTTTTCTTATTTTCTTTGGCAACCGGAGGGTTTTAGAAGTAACACAGACACAGACACAAACACACACACGCAGAGCACGCACGCACACGCACAGACACACACAGACACAGACACACACACAAACGCACGCGCACGCACGCACAGACACGCACAGACACACACAGACACAGACACACACACAAACGCACACACGCGCGCGCACACACACACACACACGCGCACACGCGCGCGCGCACGCGCGCGCACAGCGCTTCTCTTCATAGTTTTCAGCAGCATATCAATTGTCCTATAACTTTAGTAATGTGTTACATTGAAAGTGCGATCATGTGTAAATCTAAGCGGAAGCCGGGATAGCCGAATGCCGGGTAGAACTTTCAATGCTCGGGTCGTGAATTTGAATCCTGAAATATTTGTACTGGCCCTTTTCTCGTTGCCCCGTCCTTGACATCACCCATACGTGGTAGAAACGGACGTTAAACTCCCAAACACCCCCCACCCCCTTCGTAAATCTAAGCGCACAGAGCTTCTGATCGTTGATTTGCAACATGGATAAACTGCACGTCAGTACGAGCATAAAATTTAACGTGACCACGAAAAATCGCAATTTAAAGAAAACATTAGTCGACGCAAGTCTTGACGCGTAAGCTGTGTGCAGCAGCACTTTGCTCCGTTTTTTTTTTTTTTTTTTTTTTGCATTTGCATTAAGTGATTTGTTTCCGTTGCACTGCACCGGATCCTCCACTTGAGCCTCTCTGTGGGGGAATGCATATCTCGACTACGCAATTGCATCCTGCACCCTGAACAAAGCATTAGGAGCTTTTACGCTAAACCAGGCTGATGACAAAAAACAAAAAACAAAAAACAAACAAAAACAAAAACCAACAACAACAACAACAAAAAACAAAAACAAAACAAAACAACCTTCCTCGTTTGAGATCGTAAAACAGCACATAGCCTTACAGAAAGACCATAAACACTGACTAGCAATAATTATAATATATCCTCAAATAAAAAATATGGCAGCATGTTGAGGAATGGTTGATGACTTGACAATGTATATTTTGTTAACGTTTTCCAAAATTTTATAATAGTAGATTCAAACAAACAAACAAACAAACAAACAAACAAACAAACAAACAAACAAACAAACAAACTGGGATACGTACCTTCGCACATGGATCTTTTGTGGGGGATGTATGTTCTTGAGGGTAGTGAGAGCCGGGAGAAATCTATTTTCAGCCCATGAGAACACGTGACGAAGATGGCCGCCAGAAGAACTGTTACCTCCATTCGTAAGCTTGATGACATCTGAAAATACACAGTGGAAGCAAAATGAAAACGTGTTTAATACTGTGA
>JACVVK020000148.1:1217500-1285000 GCA_018292915.2 Batillaria attramentaria
CGGAGACGGTGTAGACCTGAATGAACGGTGCCACGTACGAGAAGGAAACATTCTTTGACCCGAGTGGGACTCGAATCCTGACCTCTCGCATTGGTGACAAGTCTCTTAACCACTAGACCACCGATCGCCCTAACTGCAACCGGTGAAATTTAGTGAAATACTCCCTGGAAGTATGGAATGATTTAGCTTTACGCGCTGGTACTGCCGTGAGCTATACAAAGACATTAAACCAATTTAACAGTAACTGGTAGTAACTTACAGAACATCCGTTTTGGAAAAGTTCGGTCTGACAATGCTTCGCGGCAAAAAGAATAAAATGCCATGCATTGTCCTTAGCCAGCCGCACATAAAGAGCAGAGATGAGACGTTTTGACGTCGACGGGTGGTGGGGTGGGAGTTTGGGGGCCAGGTTTAACGTCCTTTTTCACCACATACGGGTGATATCAAAGACGGGGCAACGATGAAAAAGCCAGCACTAATATTTAGCTCCAGCCGGGATACGAACTCACGACCCGAGCATTAGAAGTCCAGCGCTCTACCATTCGGCCATCCCCTTTTCACGTGGACGTCGTGGATGTGTTGTAAATGTGATTTCCGCGCAATGTCTCTAAATTACAGATCAAACTGCAGCATGCTCTGACTTTGTGCCGCCCTGTCTTTAATTTTCTGAAACGGGATGCACTGCGTCATACTGTGACGACCGAGCGTTATTACTCCTCCCCTTTAACTATCCGTAACTCACAAAGAGTTATCACAATAGGATTTGGCACCCACGAAAGTGAGACAAACCCCCCTGCCCTTCCCCACCAACTTCCCGAGGATCACGCCTCTGTAACTCAAGCAGTGTACGTGAGAAGTGCGAACAAATCATCACCCAGTGAGACTGCATCGACTGTGCTGACTTTTAGGGACCCCTGCAAATCGATGGGGCTGTAGCGGGATAGGACTGGCTTAGTCGTCCACAGCACTGCACCGCTGTTCGTAAATTCTCTTTAAGCAAGCGCATCATTGAGACTTGATCTCCTTACAGGCGCTTCCGGCGGGGCGAGTGTAAACATGGGCACAGACTACGTAATCATTAGGAAAGTAAGGCGGTGTAGACAGACGATGGGTGCAGTTCTGAAGTGGGTTTTTTGTCAGTGGCGGAAGTACGCTTGGGGCACTTGATGGATGGAGTTTTAGCAGTTTATTTACAAATCATGCGCGCGAAAACATTGTCGGTAGCTGCTTGAGTGAGATTTGAAACTGCAATGCTCCTATCAGCAGCCGGCGGGGGCCAAATATTTGTGCTGACCTTTTTCTTGTTGTCCCGTCTTTGATATCACCCATGCGTGGTGGAAAAACTCCTAAACTCCTAAAACACCCACCTACCCACCCACTCCTATCAGCAGTTACTGTAGAAGAAAACACACACACACACACACACACACACACACACACACACACTTTTAAAGAGTAGAGAGAGAGAGAGAGAGAGAGAGAGAGAGAGAGAACGAACAATGCGGGTTATTAGAAAAGTACGGACTATTGACCATATTTATTCGCACAAAGTGCCAGCCCATTGAAGACTATTGAAAGCGCTCCCCGAGAGGAAATTGCAGGGCGGTGACACACCGCACCAGACCGGACCGACTACACCAGGACGTGCATTAGATGGAGAACAATGTTATCTACATGATTACCGTGGAGACCCGGAGGGTTGCCCGTGCTATGAAACGCGAGATGTGTCATGTATGCGTCACCATGGAAACCACGTGCTCTGACACTACGTTGGGGAATTTGTGAAGCGGCCATTTTTCTCGGTTGGACGAGTCCGGAAGATGCGGTCTTGTCCAGTATGCGTATTGTATGCAGAGAGCGAAAGTTTCACATTCGATTATGGCAGTGTTCCAATGCAGCAGAATTTTAATGCAAAGATTGCATCGACGTTTGGTTACATGTCTCTAAAGACCGTCTGTCTAGCTGTCTGGATTTTTTTTTATGACCTTTGTCATGCAAGAAAACCGTGCACACGATGGGCTTGAACAGAGAGAGAGAGAGAGAGAGAGAGAGAGGGGGGGGGGGTCTAAGGGGAAGGGGAAACTACTCTGGAACAACACAATGCCAGAAGGGACGCCCTGTTAATTCACTGCTCTCGCACGAGGCACTCATCTGTATCACATACTGAAAAAGAAAGAACGGAAAACAAGACATGAACACATTCAAAAAGTTCGGGAAAAATCCTACAATGCAGCAAGCTCTTTCCTTTTCTCCAATTCACCGCGCGCCTCTCTCAAACTCAAAAAAACAAGATCGCTCCTAATGTTAAGCATGTCAGATGCAAGGGGTTTTCGTTTTTCTTTGGGATGTGCGGCCGTGTCATATGATTATCTGGCTGACGTGAAGTGTCCCTTGGGACATTGAAAAAGAAGCCTTGAGCCGACATCTCCTTATCAAAGGGCTCCGGCTATTCTACAATCGATGGACATTTAGTGGGTGAAAATTGTGAGGCAATGACAAGACACGGATGAATTTGGATTAATAAAGTGTGTGTGTGTGTGTGTGTGTGTGTGTGTGTGTGTGTGTGTGTGTGTGTGTGTAATGACGTGAATGATTGAATAGGTAAGTTAAGAATTCGTCTCTCGCATACATTTCCATATTTTTTGGTAAACGAGGTGGTTTATGAAGATTAGCCACGCAGCTAAGAAACGACAGCTAATGTAAAACAAAATAGACATACAAGGATAATTCTTCACAGAGATTCACTTCCAGATACTAAAAACAAACACAAATAGCGGAAAGTCGTTAAAAAAAGTTTCATTCGGTGATAGGAGAAATTGCCTTTCAACAGGAGATTAACCCCAAACAGACACTGATACAGACCGACAGGAAAATTATGATTCTTATCCGCCTTCGCTGCCAAGATCCACCGGAACAATCTCCTCCACCCTGCCACGGATGTTTCCGCAGAATTAAAGAACAGACCTTAATTCTGTCTCCCGTCTGGAGGTGTTCCGACGCTCTGTGTGTGTTTACTCGGACACAGGCCTGGATAGACTGCCCTCCCTCCTACCAAGTGTTGGACTGCTCCCAAGTTAATCGTCTGTGTCAACCGCCAAGGCTGTACATCCGGATTAGACAAAGCGTCTGTGCGACAGACTTGTAGGTTTTCATAACTTAATGGGTATTTCCGAAGAAGCTTCCATCGATGAGGTCAACACAACCTAGAAGTGCTGAGCTCTAACGGGGAGATCGTCTGTGTGGTTAGATTGGGTAGAGCCGTGGAAAGCTCTAAAAATGGATCTCTGACTCGACGCGTTTCTTGAGAACTGGCAAACACATTGTGGTATCTTGTTCGCGATAGACATGTTTTCAAACTTCATTCGCCTCAGTTACTTTTGGTTAACTTTCACTTGACATTTTTAGTTCCTTGAATATGGCGTTGATTATCAATAACCATGAAGTAAATATATGTGCAGTGTTTCTTTGTGGCATGATTCCAACCCTGTAAGCGTGTTTGCTGTCGCGTTCATTGTTTCTTGGAATGTCGAAGGTCAGTTTCCCCTGCGACACATTAAAGTTTACTTATTTTAATTGTATAGTACTCTGACCTAATGAACACCTTGCCGGTCTTTCCGTTTTCATAAAAATGTTCACTGATGCGAAGATCCGAAATCTAGACTTTGGGCGCTGGAGGGGGTGGAATGAGGAGACAAAAACAAACTGAGAGGAGGTAAAACTGTAGAATCCCCCAAAGAAATTGTCTTCTAGTTTGAATGTCGCCTTTCTTGTGAATTCCCTCATTCCGAAAGCGCGAGCGTCTGTGTGTGTGTGTGTGTGTGTGTGTGTGTGTGTGTGTGTTCGATTTGTGTGTTTGTGTGTGTGTTCCTCACACAAACCTGTTATCGAGGACCTGTCGCCGTTTGGTTCCCTAGGTGAAAGTTGGCATTTGTCTTTTCACAAGTAACTAGTCAGCAGCAGCAGACCAGGAAGTGTAAGGGGTCTATAAAAAAAATTCAACCCTACTGCAGTGCGCAGAACGTCTGTCCACTGGACATGACGTAAATTGCTCGGAATTCTAGACACAACACGAGTCAGAGTCTCTCAGGCGGGCTGCCCAGAAAGTCCGAAAGGTCACGAAGACGTAGAAACCATTGAAGTGAAATTGCTACGGCTGAAAAAAGAAGCACAGCTGTCCTGGACGAATCGGCAAGAAGCGAAAGGACGACTCTGCCATGTAGTAAGAATTGATTTGTTCTAGTTGTACTATGCAACTCGTGTATTGACATTCTATCGTTGGCCCTCGCAGTCTCGGATGGAAGAAAACTTACACTTCCTTGCATGAAAGACAGTTTAGTACTCAGCAAGAAGCTAGGTTAGCAAATGTCATTCCTAGTCAGGCCGAGATACACTTTGTTCAATGCATCACATTCACATTCACGGTGTTCTACCCCCAAAGGCATCTCAAACCGAGACCATGTAGAATAAAAGGGTGCATAAGAAAGAAGCGTCGCTAGATTTGATAACTATCATTCATCTGCAATGATCTAAAGACGCCATGGTAATTTATTTGACAGACAGGTAGTCTTGTACGTGCAGTTGGAGGATGTTTGAGTCTAATGCATTCTTATGCACTTCAGAAACAATTTTGTCAGCTAATTCCATGTCAATGCATTCAAAGTGCTGCTGGGTATCGAGTGTGAATTAACCTTAATCCCGATCCCATTAGCCCGGGAAATGAGGTGATTATCTGTAAAGTCTTGCAAATGCACCCTGGAGAAAGACACGCTTTGTGCTTCCGTGAACGGACGTCAGTCAGAATCCGGGATAAATTATCCCAGAGAAGAGAAGATCAAATTCCGAATTTGTTTAATCATGCATGGTAAGAGTAGCCTGGCAAGATCTGCACTTCAGGTTTACTGTAAGTGTGACGTTTTAATTACAGTGGGGCTTTGGCTTTCACAAACAGAACCGTGACATGGATCTATTATTTCAATGAACAGACTGAAAAGAACGTGGAAGCATTTAAACCCGATAGCGGTTCCTTAATTTGCTGAATAATTCATACGCGTGGCCATATCCAGGAGGATAAAACACGGCTATTAGCCACTACAGTTCGGTATTTTGTGGTGTAATTTCCAATACACGGTGTAACCTTTTCCTTGGATGATGGAGCACTGTTGGATTACGTTCCTGAAGCAAGCTCTTTGTCTGAATATGGTGAACAATTAATACTGACGTACCTACTTGGGAATCTCTCTCTATGAATCATTCGAACTGCGCAGCAACCACTGGCAGCCAGCCCTTGGCCGCTCCCCCGGGATGCCAGCGCACTCAGGGGCAGGGAGAGGATGAAGGGGGGCGGGGGTGGGGTCTGGAGAAATATGATGCATCGGATTCATCCTCTGGACAGGCGTAGATTTTGAGGATCAAGCCATCTATTGACCAGAAGATGCATCCATGTCAAGGAATAGCTTAACGCAGACAACTCTGTCTTCTGTATTTTGCTGATAGCAGACGAATTATCGATCTTTGGCGTCCCTTTTATCGGTGGGACCGAAAGGCTGTCATCAAAACATCAAATCTGAAAGCACTGCTTCAACAGTTTACTAAAACTGCAAAAACGGAAATTGCTACTTGTTCACAGTAAACTCTTCAGTTTTTTGCTAAGACCTCTACCGAATGAGAGACTACATGAGAGCATGAATGAGTGGAAAGGATGAATATTTAAAGATCAAAGATGAATTAGTTTCCCGGCGTCTTCACTTGAAAAGTGTATGTCCGTCGTTAAAACCTCGAGGAACTGAGATGACAACCAACAACCAGAACGAATCGAAAAAAAGAAAAAAACTAATGAAATTTTTACCCTTGCATCTACTTGAAAGTAACAGCACTGACAATGTACTGATGGTTACCGGCCCCCGTAATGTAGTGGTTAGCACTTCGAACCATGGACCGGGAGACCCGGGTTCGAGTCCCAGCCGAGGCAAGCGGGATTTTTCCTACCTTGGTCAGCTCCTACCCAGAGCGGGCGTGCTATGGGCCCAATGGGGAGGCTGTTGCCACACAGCCGAGATTCACACACTTCACGGGTGCGACTTTGGGGGTGTTTCCCTTGGTATGACACGTCTTATGGTGTGGATGATTACACGGCCGGCACCGCAGGTGCCGTAGTTCCCGGGCCTGGTTAATGCCGGGATATTTTCACGCTGGGGAAGCGTGGAATGCGGCCCTGTCCCGCAGTCCCAAACCACACGGACCTCCATAGCATCATCATACCATCATCCTCATCTCCATCATCATGCATAATACTAATTGCCCCAGCTTCCGAGCCCTCCGTGGATTCCACCCATGATCAGGGAGGAATACCTCTGGAGCCGGCAAAGAGTTGTGGCAGCAAAAAAAAAAAAAAAAAAAAAAGTACTGATGGTTTCAAGCAGACTTCATAATTCGGTTGTTTGCGTATCGTGGAAGTGCTGCAGCGCCGCGTGTCTACGAGAATGGGACGCTATACTCATGAGCGATCGTTGGTGGCTTTGTTTGTCTCTCACAGTTTGCTTGTGTTTTTACGTTTTCAAGTTTAATAACTTTATCATTCATAATTATGATGGCCAAACCCACAATTTCCGGAAAGGGAAAAATAAAGATAATGTTGAATCGAACCTAGCGTGGCCTGGATTCCGTCTGCACGGCCTTCATTTCATATGAACATCTTCGTACATGGTTTGAGAAGTGGGCCGCGTTTACACTGTAACTGAGCCAGGAACCGAGCTTGGAACCGAGAGTGGGTGGTTGTTTGGACGTTTACTTCCTTTTCCACCACGTAAGGGCGATGTCCACCACATAAGCGTGATTTATCAAAGACGGGAAACGAGACAATGGCCAGCACATAATTATTTGGTCCCAGCCCGGCGGGATTCGAACTCACGACCCGAGCATTGAGAGTCCAACGCTCTAACAGCTTGGAACCGAACCGAACCAAAGCATACCAGGCCCACTTTCTTGCGTTTCCGTTGCAGTTTTGTAGAAGGTGCGCTGACCTGTTACGTAATGTTGGCCTGACGCCCAAAGCGAGTCTCAGTAGTTCACATGCGTATGTATTACCAGGTTCGGTTCCTGCCCCGGGTGAGTGTAAACGTGCTTGGTCCGCTTCTAAGTGTGCCAGGTTCGCTTATTTTGGTCCAGTGTAAACGCGGGGAACCGGAGTGGCCGAATGATAGAGCGTTGGACTTCTAATGATCGGGTCGTGAGTTCGTATCCCGGCTGGGGCCAAATATTTGTGCTGGCTTTTGCATCGTTGCCCCGTCTTTGATATCACCCGTATGTGGTGAAAAAGGACGTTAAACCCCCAAACACCCACCCACCCACCCACTCAGTGTAAACGCGCCCCACGTGGTTGGCTAGTAACTTAGTAAGCGAGTCTGGCTCATTCCAGCGTCCCATTCATTGCTTAGTGGCATAGCTGTACCACGGATGACTCGCATACAGCCCTCAGCCCTCCCCTGGCAACTGTAAAACATACAATGGCTGAGTGCAGCACCGGGAGCGGTGGGTGATAAAGACTAATTGCACGGAACCGCTTTAGTACCACAGAATGGGTCATAAAAGACAGAACGTGAGTCCAGTAAAGTGCTTTCAGAACTGTCGTATTGCACCGCATCGTGCTCCAGCAAAAGCCTTTGAAAACGCAGTGGGAAAAACTGTTCCTGAAGCTGCCAAATTGACCAAAAGAAGAAGAGAAACGTCAAAAGGAGTATTAGGAAGCAGGAGAATGGAGGCTTAGAAACGGAATGGCATATAATAAGCTAAAAAGAAGGGAACATAAGAACTGACATCTGACAAAAAAGGGACATAAAGTGTTTCTCAACGGTGGAAATATTACTAATTGGGGAATCTCTATAGGCGCAAGCATAAAAACAGTTCTCTCACGCGCTGTATTTGAAGCAAAGGCGGTGCGAGAGAGTGGTGAGGTTTCGAGGTTCAGAGTCTTATGCTGCCCACCGTCCAGGGGATGGGACTGAGAAAAGGTCTCTTAGATTTTGACCCGATCGGGACACAAACCCACAAACTTCTGTCTGAAATTACAACGCGCAGCTACTTGAGCTGTCCAGACTCTTCATAATAAATGCTTTGGTGCTGATGGTGGTGGCTGACTGAGCACGAAGAATGCAAAGATCGCCTTGTCAGCAGATGCATGCAGTGTAATGGACAGACGGCGAAGCTGTACCATTAGTGTATTATGAGACTTTGCCTGCGTATGCCGCCATTTCAACTAAGTCCATAAACTGAAATGTTACCATTCAGACCTCGGTCTCGGCAGGGAACGGACTGATGGGAAAATACAGGCAGCGCAAATGACACTTAATCCAGTTATTAAGACATGTTGAGCTAAATTTCCCGACCACCCCCCAGAGTATTCCCGTTACCTCGAAGTTTTAGTTTTAAATTTCAGTGATAGTGACTGTCGAAGTGCTTTTAAATGCTGTGTCGGTGCTATTACTTTTTCAGTGTCACGTTACAACTTGAAATTTACACTCCCTCGGCCCAGGTTTTCCACGGAGGAGGGTGATATCACCTGTACGGCACCAACGCCCAAGGCACGGTAAAAAGAACTTAAACAGACACGCTATCGATTATGCCGCTGGCATGACTTCACACAAATGGCATACTGCCTGGATAAAAAGTCATTGGCACTAGACTGAACTGGGCGGTGTAAGGACGTGAGAGAACAATGTAGCTTTACCGTTTACGTGTAGGCGATTCGGGGCGAGCCATTTAACAGTCGTTAATTGACTGATATAGGATTGTTCAGAGCTGTCGGCTTTATCGTTTTGTGATGGACCTGTGTAACTTATGACCTTTACGCTTTATCACCACGATTTTCTCTCGTGGTCGGCATTGTTGTAATTTATTTCACCAGGTGGCGCGAAAGCTACAAAGGGAATGAAGAATTCATGACGACAGACGAATAAGAAATGCGATCGAATCGGATTGTTTTGGCGTCACTAAACGATTTAATTATGGTCTGAAAGGTACGGGGAACAAATGCCACACCCGTAGGCGTCTTACTCCAGACAAACGGGCGAGGTCAGACAGTAGCCTCGTGATGCAAGAAGATGTCATTTTTCGGAATTCAGTAAACGAACATCCAGCTGAAGCGCTTCCAGTTTACATTTCAAAAGATGTATTGTATTGTATTGTATTGTATTGTATTGTATTGTATTGGGGCGGTCGGTGGTCTACTGGTTAAGAGACTTAGTCACCAATGCGAGAGGTCAGGGGTTCGAGTCCCACTCGGGGCAAAGAATTTTTTACTCTCGTAGGTGGCACCGTTTATTCGGGCCGATCGTCGGGGGTTCTCCCTGAGTACCCCGGCTTCCTCCCCCTCTGCTCTGGAAATGTTCAGCCCACTAAATTTGGAAATAAATGCAATTCTAAATCCCGAAACTTAAATAGCTGAGCTGACCCTTCGCACCACGTGATTGTTATGTGTTCATGTCCAATGTGTGAGAGAATGCGTGTGATTCACGTGAGTGTGCGTGTTGGGTTCAGTTTGCGGCGTTTTGAGCCGATTCAAGAAATTGGGTAAAGCTCCTATACAATACTCAGTCATTAGTAGTATTATTCTTATTGGCACAAGGTAGTGCCTGTCTGCAAACGCAAGGGACCCAAGCACTCAATAAACAGAGAACCAGGATAGTACGCAAAAAACAACAACAACAACAACACAAAACAAAACAAAACCCACAACAATTGTTGAGTTATGTCAAAACAACCCACATTAAATAGAGTTTTTTGCCTGTGTGGTAAGAGTCAAGTGGCTCAACAGACAGAGCGCTGAACTCGACACCAGCAGGTCTGGGTTGGAATCCAGGTAGGGCCAAAATTTGTTCCCATTGTCCCCGTATATAAAATCCCCCTCGCGGCGGACAAAACAACGTAAACGACAAACTCCCAGCCCACCTTGTGTCTGTTTGCATAGTCACTAAACCCATCTTCTTTCTGAAATTAGTATGTGTTCGAGTGATCTTACTGCAAACTGCGAACTGACTCCACGTCGGCTGATAATGCAAAGTGTTTCACAGCATCTCCCAACCCCCTGTTGTCTGTTTGCAACATCACTGAACCTATCTGCTTTATGAAATTGCTATGTGTTTAGCTGACCTCGCCGCAAACTGCGACCTTACATACTCCACATTGGTTGATTATGCAAAACGTTTCACAACCTCTTTCTTTTGTAAAGTAGTTTGTAACCAAACGGTGTGCTCGTGACGTGACAGGAAATTTTATAAGCAGCAATATCCGTCAACATGCACCTCGTCACCACGTTAGCCAGATTCATATCATCAAATTATCAGTCACGTAATTTCTGTTTCAGCACTTGCAGATCATGCAAAGTGTTTCATCACATCTCCGTACCCCCTTGTGTCCGTTTGAAACATCACTGAACCCATCTCAAGTTCTTTATGAAACTGGTATGTGTTGGCCTGAACTCGATGCAAACAGCTACGTGACTCCACACTGGCCGATTATGCAATAACATCTTTCTTTTGTAGACTAGTTTGTAACCAAATAGTCTGCTCGTGATGTGCCAGGAAAGTTGATAAGCAGCAATATCCGTCAACTTGCACCTGGTCATCACGTTAGCCAGTGTCCATAACGGACTCATATAATCTAATTGTCAGTAATTTCTGTTTCAGTGCCTGCAGGTAATAACCGCCATCACGGCGAACCAGCCCTCCCCCCCCCCCCCCGTCCTTCCCGGTAGAGACACTCATATTTATTCAGGCAAACGGGCAGAGACTTGGTCGTTGTGGAAGAAGAAGCTGAATAAACGTGTTAACCCCCGGTAGCCACCTGCTTGTCGTGTACAAATCGGACAGCAGGATCAGCAATTGTACATCAAAGCCCTAGACCGGCGTAATGTGGACACGTCAAATGACAGCTGCCTCTTGTAGAGCAAACGTGACCGTCGATACTTCCACTACCCCGCGGCCATTTGTTCTCACGTTCCACGACCCTGCGTGTTTCCGGGTTGACGTTGGCCTGATAGTCTAGAAACTACAGCTCCTGGGTCTGTTTAACACCGCAGCCACGTAGTTTCTGCAGGCGATAGAATTTCCTCTCCACGGTTGTCCTGGGCACTAAAAATTAAATTTTCATATTCATGTTCTGGGTCGTTGTGCGCCGTTTTCTAGCTACAGGGACCTTTTAGCAGTGGCGATTGCAGCGTGAACGGAGAAGGTACTGAGCTGAATACAAAAATTAAGGGAGTTTGACTGATGGTGTTTTACGTCCGCTAAGCACTGAACGGGTCATTAATACAAAGGCTAAAAGTAGAATAATAGGTACCCAACTGTCCAATCACTTCCAAGATAACCAACCCGAAATCGACGAAAATGTTTTCGGAATAAAAAATAGACGCAAGAAGAAAATACATAAAAAGTACAACATTCTGTCAAAAATTACCGTATAGTGATTCACTCACACTATACACTCACAATATCAGTGTCAAGTGTCTCCTAGGAAACTGGAGCACTAGAGTCAAGGGCACAGCTACACGTACGGTGCGTAAAATTCAAATGTAAGCCGGAAGCCATTTTGCCTGCGAACATAAATCCACCTGGCTTAATAGCTGACGTCTAAAGCCAAGAGATCTTAGAAAGTCTTTCTTTAGCCTTTAATCAATATTGTAATCGACATTCTATAAAAGAAAAAAAAAAGCTTCTGATTTAAACCAAAGAGACTCGCTGGGTATTTTATGGTTTCTTCAATGGGCAGTATTCTTCTCCGGTTAATTCCTCGTGTAACTGGAACATACAACGCTTGGAAGAAGATGGTGGTGTTTCGGACTTCACATGACTGAAACATACATGGCATAACTTGCTTCGCAACTGGTACGTATACAGCAACCCAGTCACTGCCAAATCCCTGGTATACAAGGAGTCGAAAAGTGCCACTCTCGGGGAACTATGTGTTGCTGGGAAACAAGCAAGACTGCAAAGCACTCAAGAGCGACCTTACTCTAATTCTAAATAAATCCAAAATGTAAATGGATTTGAAATGCTACAACGCTGAGGAAAAAGTGCTGATATCTCGAAATATGAATCTCTTAACAACCAAGGTTGCCGTTTCACTGAGTTAGTTATTTAGGGCTTTTTATCCGGTCGTTTCACTGAAGGTAACAAACAAACAAACAAACAAATAAACAAACAAACAAACAAACAAACAAACAAACAAACAAACATGCTCAGGATTGCGTCGATGATAAAAACAGTCTGTCATCATTCAGCAGGTTGAACCTGCAACTGAATCTAATTTGACGGCTTAAACAAAGTTTCCGTTCGATAAAAGTTTATCAGAAAAACAACAGCGTTAAAATCAAGCCGTGGCAAAGCCAGATTATTGCTGAGCTCAGTAACACGCGATTTTACTGTGACATGTCTAACCTACGCAGATAGGGCAATGCTTGCTCTCCGATTAAATGTATGTTACACTAATATTCTGAGTTAATTGTTTTCACATCGCCAGCTGCCTGGGAAACGTACCACCACACACTAGAATGCGTGTGTTTTGGGAATGGATATAGATTCATTGGGGGGTGGGGGGGGGGGAACTAGGAAATATTAGAAAAAAAAAACAAGAAAAAAATAACGATTTACGACGATTTACAAACAGAAAGAAAAGTACCAAACCCTTGGAAGTTCAAAAGGAGCAACTGTGCATAGTGATTATTATAAAACTGCTTTTCCCCAAGCAAAAGGTGTGTGTGTGTGTGTGTGTGTGTGTGTGTGTGTGTGTGTGTGTGTGTGTGTGTGTGTGTGTGTGTGTGTGTGTGCACGAAAGTTAGGAACTGCGCCCCGAGGTTCGTGTGCATTTATCTTGAGTTCAGCGTACACACTAGCAAATCACCCGACACATTAGTAGTCGGAGTAAATACACAGTCCCCACCCCACCGAGATTAGCATGACCCAGTGGATTGGATTTGTACTATTGTGAGGAGGACGTTCCCCCGGGCCGTCTTCTCGTCTGGAAGGAGACTTGCGGCCAAATTCTGTTTATCCGGAAGTCTCAGGGAAATGGAATTTGCAGTGAACGTATCTCGGACATTAGATGCCCTTAAGGTTGGAGACGCCCGAGCGTAGACTTTCTGTCAATTCATTGAAGGTGTTATAAGGTACTGGGTTATTGTCTTTTAATGACAGCAGAGAGAGAGAGAGAGAGAGAGAGAGAGAGAGAGGGGTAAGGATGTGTTGGGCGGGGGGAGGGTGTCGGCGCTTTGGCATTGCCTACAACGTCGTAACTGAGTATACTCCCTTTTCCTATTCGTGTTGCCCACCAGTTTGGTGTACTTAGTGTATTTAAGGAAGACTTTGCTTAAATCCGAAATCGCAATAACGAATGCAGCCCTAAACAACAAAACAGATCAAAACAAAAGAAAATACGAATGGGTGAAAATAATGTAACATGCACACTCGAGTGGTTATTCGTGTAGCATGCCTCAGAAAGAGATGGCACGTCCAATTAGACGTCTCAAGGGTGAAATATGAATACGCAACAGCAATGCTGTAACTAAATATCCGGTGGGTTGGACTGTCTGTCTGTCTGTCTGCCTGCCTGCCTGTCAATGAAATCCAGTGGAGACAAGGTACAACAGTTTGCATTTTCCCGCCGGCTAATCTGAATATTCATTTACCCATACTGTCCACCGCATTCTCTCGTTCTACAGCTTTTTATAGTGAGTCCAAACCGAAGTAAAAGCTTATGAATAAATAGAGGGATCAAAAGAAAAGAAAGGAAACGAAATATTATTTCCACCCACCCATCCATCAGCTAAGCTTGTAACTCGACCCACAGTGTGAGTACAACATGCTTGGGCCAGGAAAGAAAATTTCATTCCACACATCAAAATGATTACAATTACACGTTGATCCCCGCAAGGAATTTCACCTCCGTCACCGCGGCGCCTAGCTACGGAGGAAGCAGTTCTCAAAGGTATACCCTTTGACGCTAACTCTATAGCCAGTTCCAGTCGTCTTTAATTCCACTCCATAGTGAAGTCGTCAACAGCGTGCCCCCGAGCAATTGCACGCACCCCATTGGAATGCGCCACGGTGAGTTCGCGAACAGCCAGATGACGGTGTCTTCCAGTCGACCCTGCGCTGACCGTCCGCAGGGACAAAAGCAAGGCGCATGCGCGCGCAGCGACTCCTAGCGCGTGCAAAACTCGAGGAGGAGGAAATAAGAGGGGGAACGATCGAGACTAAACTGGCAGGACAAGAAGTGGCTTTTGATGAAGCCGTCTGGTACTCGTAGCGTTTGGTTTCGCGCCGATTCGGAAGTGTGAATCAAAGCGCCTATTTTACCCTAAATTCGCGGAGGGTTTTGCAAAATTCATACAGTCTTCAAACTATAGAAACTAGAACTAGAAATCAGATACGTAAACAAGCAAACTCATCAGCTTGCCAACAGGACAAGATGTGAATCATATGTATTATAATGAAAATTAACTGTGAGCGAAAGAGATTTTTTGCGCCAAGAATGCTCTCTCTCTCTCTCTCTCTTTCTCTCTCTCTCTCACACATTTTTGCTTTGTGCTTGTATTCGCCGAACTGTAATAATTCACTAATTTGACATAAAAAATGAATTCCACCGTTGCTGGAAGGAAGATGTATGGGTAGCTAGACGAATCTCACGCGTCTAAAACTGACTTTTCCTTCATTTGACAGGCGTCACTGAATCGATAAAAATTCTATTTGCACAAGAGAATAGCCAAGAAGCATGAGGTTTTCCCTGAAAATCTGTTTTTAATGGGACAGATGAAAATTTGCTCGATTCTTTGTCCATACGTCACTTCCGTGGCAAATTATTCTTCACTTTCATATACGCGCATTTTGTTTTGCTTCGTGTGATTGCACGTGATTGCAGCTCTCTCCACCTCCCACCCCCCCCCACCTCCACCCAACCCCAAACTCAATCTGCCTCCAATCCCACTTCCACAGGAAATGAACATGAAACACCGGGATATGATTTTTTTTAAATGAATGATCTTTCTTGCTCAGTGAATACGCATTTGATGCATTCTATTGACGAAGATATTGCAAGAGTAGTTTCCGTCAGACACAGGCGTCAAGTTTTCGACAGTTCTTAAAACTATTATGCAGTTGGAGTTATTTTACTGTTTTCTAGTCCAAAAGTTTTAGTGCTGTGATACATTTTCAGCAACCACCATGATATCTTTTCAAACCTACTAATGGCCAATAATTTACTAAAAAATGCCTTGTATTGGACATTAGAGAAAAAGCCTGTTACTACTGAATATGAGTTGACAAAGAATACTATTTATTTAAACAAGAGTGAGTTTAAACCAGTACCTATTGACTCCATCTTAAAATACCCCTCGTAATGAATAACCGGAGTTGCATAAACTCAGAAGCAATGCATTCAGAAATCTGCACTGCAGAGGCAGTTACTACACTCATGGTCCAGAAACTGGTTCTGTTGATATAAGACTCTCTCTGTCTGTCTATGTCTGTCTTTCCATACTTTTCTCATATGATCCTGTAGTTAGGAGTTGGAGAATTAGCTACGGCAGGTATGAGAACCATGTTTATGTTAACTGCCTTTAACTTGTCAAATAAAGTTTCACTATTCAAATTTATTAGTCTTAAATTATTATTATTTTATTCAGTACTCTCTGTCTGTCTGTCTGTCTGTCTGTCTCTCTCTCTCTCTCTCTTATCGTAAATGCAACGTTGCAGTCAGTCTGTCTCTCTCTTAACGTAAATGCAACGTTGCAGTCAGTCTCTCTCTCTCTCTCTCTTAACGTAAATGCAACGTTGCAGTCAGTCTGTCTCTCTCTTAACGTAAATGCAACGTTGCAGTCAGTCTCTCTCTCTCTCTTAACGTAAATGCAACGTTGCAGTCAGTCTGTCTCTCTCTCTCTCTCTCTCTCTTAACGTAAATGCAACGTTGCAGTCAGTCTTCCCTCACTTCTTTTTCCAAGGAAAACGGGATGTTCGTGGGTGTTTGGTCTCAGTAGGTGTCGACACTGGTGAAAGGTGTGGCACGTCTCCCAACAGCTGCTGCGCCGTTTCGCGGAGCGGCTTTTAAAAATGCATGGCAAGCCGCCATCAGATTTTGTTGTAACTAAAGTTTCACACCTTGATTTATAATATTTCTGAGTACCAAAGACATGTTTCATGTTTCTTAAGGCGCGGTTATAGTGATGCGAAGTATTTGCACATGTGCAGAATAATCATCAGTAAGGAACGATAATGCAACATGTAAAATCGCAGTGAGGTCGTTTTGCATCGCATTGCATTTTACAGATGATGTCAAGTGATGTATATGCTAAACATTCACATCTGCCAAAATGTGAATATGTCCTTGAAACGCATACTGTAAAAAGCCCACGGCTACAAACTGATATATTCAACGAAATCTTAACGCAAAGATGCTGCATAGCACATTTCGTGCCGCGGTTTTGGCTCTGCATGCAAATATCAGGCAAGATTTATGGTTCCTTAATGGCTCTTACTGCAGCAAACACGAGTATAATCAAAATGCGACACTCCCACTAAGTCAAACTTAAATCCATACAGACACCCCATGGAATTAATTATGATTTTTTTGTTTTGGTGCACAACCCCAAGCGTATTTGGTAGGAACTGAGTTAACGCAAAGATACAGCTCTTTAATTATTGGTAGTAGTTATTGGTCAAAGTAACAAGTTATAAAAGACTCACACGTATAACATCTGAAACTTAAGTATGGATAAAAAAGGAAATGGAAGGGGAAAAGTGGTAGTTTAAAGTGAACCGGTAAATAACAATTGCATTAAACATTCGACATTACCGCTGTGTGATAACGATTGATGTCTAGACGTTCGCGAGATTTTACTTCCTGCAGCAAGTGTGCCAGACGATTGACATTAGAATCACTCTCATTGGCATCGTCTTCATTACAGCTGGAGATCACTGTTCGTCTGGTCCTTGTTTTACCTACACTAGGAAACCGACTTGACTAGTTCACTTCAGTTCTGTTCAGTTAAGGAAGACATCTTTGCTCTCGGAAAAGCCCACACGCGCTGCACATCATCTCTCAGAAGTCTTCCCAGCCCCATCTTTGAGACTGTTTAATGTCTGTCTGATTTAAAAGGGTCCCGTCACACCCTTTTTGGGTCGATCGTGGACCAGTACCTATATTCTGCAGGCGGCATATGAATAAAATTTCTCCCTCCCTCCCTTCGCCGCCACCTCCTTTTCCATCCACGCAATTATCGCCACCCCCTCCCCCACCTGTGCCGCCCCACACATACCCAAATTTCCCTGAATCCCTGTGCAAATGCGAGCTCGCGCAGTAATACCGTACACTCTCTCTCTCTCTCTCTCTCTCTCTCTCTTATTTCTCGCATCTTGAACATGTCCTAGGCAATTAACGGGCCACACCTACTCAGACAGCCATTCTTCATCCCCGGAAAGTAAGAGGGGGTTAATTTGTCATTTCCTCGGGAGGCCCGGGGCAAAAATCAAACCCAGCATCGCTTGGCCGCACAAATGGGCGAGAAACCTTTAGACTCATTAAAGCTTAGACTCTTGAAATGCGTTTGGAGGCAATCAGCAATGTAACAAGTGCATGCGCGTTGTGAAATTGGTCTGTCCTAGGTAATTGTCTTCACCACAATGACGTCAAAAGAACGTTACATACGGCCTGGGGAAAGGAAGTGAAGGGATAGGTGCACTGCCAGGATGAATTCCAGCGTAACAATCATATTAAATACCATCAAGATATCCTTGGAAGGGGGGCCAGGGTGGCCGAATGGTAGATCGTTGGACTTTTAATGCTCGGGTCGTGAGTTCGTATCCCGGCTGGAGCCAAATATTTGTGCTGGCTTTTTCATCGTTGCCCCGTCTTTGATATCACCCGTATGTGGTGGAAAAGGACGTTACCCCCCCCCCCCCCCGAAACACCCACCCACCCCTATCCTTGTAAGTTTATATAAATTCGTGCTCCCGTTTCGTTGCGACCAGATCGACAGTAAATGATTATGTTAGCAAAACATTTGTCTTCTGGCAGCTTTCACAGAATCGTATTGGACAGTATTCAGAAAATATCGAGTGTGACATTTGCCACGCACATACACGTAGTCCTACTTTTTGTGGTTTATGAACTTGCTTACCTTTCAGCAGACATTGCGTCTGTCTTCGTGAAGGACACGAAGTGCCGACCAATTTTAATGGTGCACATGGCTGTGTTACTACTTGCGATTTTTTAGTGTTACGCTGACTTGGAGCAGATTTGGCTGATACTTTCAAAGGCATCGACAGAGTTGTTCTTTTCTT
This sequence comes from Batillaria attramentaria, assembly GCA_018292915.2. Taxonomy (NCBI): domain Eukaryota; kingdom Metazoa; phylum Mollusca; class Gastropoda; family Batillariidae; genus Batillaria; species Batillaria attramentaria. The sequence goes on from JACVVK020000148.1 coordinate 1,235,824, forward strand.
CCAAGCTATATAGTGGTGTCATTACGAAAAATTAAACACAACAACAACAAAAACAACAACAACAACAACAACAACAACATCAACACACACACACACACACACACACACACACACACACACACACACACACACACACACACACACGCCGCAGTACAGCTTAGTAAGAGACTTAGGCGCTTCAAACAGTGTGCTCCTGTTTGTACACGAGCAAGAAGCCTGTGAAGGGAATGCAATTTCCCTTTCTCCAACGACGTCATAATAATTTCCTGACAATGATACGCCATGTGGCGCGTTGTCTGGAGGACGGTTGAACGAGCCGGATGTCATACCAGAGGACGAGCCATGATTTGCAGGTTTCATCACACAAATCAGATGCTCGACTGCAAAATGATACAGGCCCCTTCTGGTGCTAATCGACCGTAATGATAGTGCTCTACGTTGCATGACAAAGTGAGAAGGATGAACCGTCCTATAACCGGCGTCACGTTTGGGTGTCTGGTCTCGCGTTCAACCAAGGAGAAGAGCTGAATTACAGTTATCTTCAGGTTGCTTGGACAACCGCCTTGAGAGGAGAGGTCCCAGATTTTGTCCGTACTTTCGCAAACTTGAACTTGTGATGTTGTTGATGTGATATGTATGATGAGTGATAATTATTATAATGCAATGATATTTTTAATGTGATATTTGATAAGATGAGATGAAGATTTTTGTCTTTTACTTTCATTTTATGTAATAACGACTGTGATTTTTTTTATACATGTATTATCCAGCGAACAAATGACGTTCCTTTGTTTTACGCAGTCAAGTAATGTGGTTCCTGAGCGGCGCATACTTATTTTGATATTAGCAAATTGCTCGCCGTCGGTGTTTTTCGTTTCTCGCAGCTCCGCGCCTGTAAGCGCAATGAGGTGGAAGATGGCAGCTCTGCCCAGCATAAAAATACAGTCTAGCGTTTCGTACGGTCCCCGAGGCCCAGCAAAGGGACTTCGAACATAGATTATTTATCTAGCTAGATGTGCGCTATATGGATCGATGGGCACACAAGTGGCATCATGTAGACAAATGACCGACCAGCACAGACTCAGCAGCCGATCCTTTCTCCTCCCGCCGCACGTGGACAGTTGCCAAGGTCTGATTGCCCTGCCCTCTGTGCGCGGCGATTTGTGACTCGGATTCTGCTAGAGTTTTGTCCCTTGCCATTTGCGCCTGCGCACTTGTTACAGTTGGAAAAGGGTGTAAGGAGGGAAATTGACAGACGGGGAAAGATTACATCTTGCCAGTGGCCCGGCGAACAACCTGGTCTTGTCCAAGAATCATTGGCTAATCGTGTTAGACTCCGGATGTCTTCTGGTTTAGCTGCGTGCAACTTTATTGTCTTTCAGAGAGACTTTTTTTATATTTGTGTGGCTGTTGGCATGTCTAAAGCTGGCTATCGAAATGCTTGAATATTCGGGAGCTGGGAAGAATTGGAAACCTCCTTGAAAGTTTGCTGGTAATGAAATGACTTGCTTCGGGGGGGTAGAATAAAGTAGAAAAAAAATGGTCATTGAGACTTTGTGAAAAATGCAGGGATGGTAGTGAACTCTGTGCATACACACTGATCAGTTCAGGAACGAACAGATTAGCACTGCTGTTCACAGTCAATTTAGAGACTTTCGCAGTCTTCATTTGGGTCTAGAACTAAAGTCAGGAATAATCAAAGCAGACTGCTTCTTACCACAAACATTTCCCAGAATTACCTTTTCCGTGCAAAATCAGTATCAAGTCAAAGTCAAAATACTTTATTTATCCCCGAAGGGCAATTTATGCATAGTTTCATGCATAGGTTCATGCATAGTTTCGCAAAATTGTAACAGATGAGAACTTACCAACCACACCAAGCAAGACAATGAATGCACTGGCTTCAAACTGAAGTGCACGTTTTTAGGGAGTCGGGGGGATCAAAGGTGCGGTCGAGCGAGTGTCTCCAGATTAGCACAGTGACGTGGGCAAGAGGTTTTATGTTTGCTGACAGCACAAATCATGTGCACACGTGCTTCGGTTCTTATCCCCAGTTCCACAAATCTTAACTTCTTGAATCTGTAAAGCAGATAACAATGTTCTGCCCACGTCACTATTGTTCTCATGCACGTGAAGTATGCGAATTGATCTCCCGTGCTAGCATGCAATAAACGACCCTGATTAAGCCAGGTTCTAATGATTTACTGTACGACTGGGAACGGCTTCAAATGTTAGATCCTGATTTATTCTCAAGTCTTAACACACACACACACACACACACACACACACACACACACACACAGAGAGAGAGAGAGAGAGAGAGAGAGAGAGAGAGAGAGCGAGCGCTAATAACCTCGTCGACTGAAGTCATGTGACCCCCCCCTCCCCCCTCAGACCAGTTACGAAGAGAAATACGAGACCTTGGCACATTTTCTATGTGCTTCTCGAGATCGGTCGATTTTGACAGCATTGTTTGTACGTCATAACCTCACAAAATGCATTTCTCGGAACAATGCACTCGATTTACTGAGCTGACAGAGCCTATAGTGGAGAGCGACTACAATCTGGTGTCACAGTCAAAATGTCTTTCTATATATATGTTTCTAGTTTCATTGTAACCAATGCTGCTGAAGAAATGCAGCTATAAATATGACAGTAATAGGTTTCAATACAGCCAGTGTTGAAAGATATAACTTAACGTCCTCACCGAGCTCTTGAATACGTCACGTTTCTTACAAATTATTACAGTATTATTGCAGTCTTCCTCAATTCGCTTCGAAAGCGAGACTGAGCATGACGGATAAGATACATTTTATACGTTGTGATGAAACAAGAAAAATAAAATGGCGTGTTTCATTGCTTGGTGTTTGTCTTTGTCGCTTTTCTGACCACCGGAAGTAGAGTCGAGGACATGTGCATACCTAAATAGTTACCATATCTTCATCGGGTAAAACACACACACACACACACACACACACACACACACACACACACACACACACACACACACACACACACGAATAAATGGAACTATTTTCTTGAACAGAATCCCAGGTTTTCCAACCTGAAGCCTTCAAGAACATTTTCTTGCAGTCTATTGTCCTGTTCCGGAAATCTTAACAATTCACGCACGCACGCACGCACGCACGCATGAACGCACAACTGCAATGAGCAAAATGTAATGCAAGCGGTTAATCAGAGGTGCCCGAGGTCTTAGTTAATACCCGAAAGCCACAGTCTCTCACTGAAGATGTCAAACCTTTTTGCTCTGAAGACAAGTTCTCAAGAAGCCAGATCATCATTTTTTCCGAATCTTATTTACTTAAATTAAAAAAACCAAACAAATTGTCCCTTTGTTTTACGTTACTGGTGTAAGAAGACCAAAAAAAAAAAAAAATTCCAAATGATACGATTCAGAACAGAGAATGATTATTGTAAAAAAGAGGCATCGACGAGATAAAACTAAGGGTTTCACATGAAAACTGGATAGGCCGAAAGGGAATTTAAGATTGATACCTCTGTGGAGGAAAACTGAAGGAAGCCATTGCATTGTGTGAAACTTGGAGTCTACTGTCTAGGGAGTCGTTTGAATCTCTACGTTGCTATGGTGCACATCTGAATTGTTAAGATTTCCGGAACAGGACAATGGACTGCAAGAAAATGTTCTTGAAGGCTTCAGGTTGGAAAACCAGGGATTCTGTTCAAGAGAATAGTTTCATTTTTTTCAGGTGTGTGTGTGTGTGTGTGTGTGTGTGTGTGTGTGTGTGTGTGTGTGTGTGTGTGTGTGTGTGTGTGTGTGTTACTGCTGTTCTAATGAATCATGTGCAGATGAAAAAAAAAAGGACTGAAATATGGAAAAAAGAAATCAGCAAGAGTGACCAAAAACAAACAAAAACAAAAAAGACGAAGAACAAAAAAATGACAGAGACCACCTCTGGCCATTGATGTGGAAAAAAAAATCCGCATTTCCAGTCCAATGATTTTTAGAATTGTTATGTTCGTGCTTGTGTTGCGGAGCTATGCTCTTGCAACCCGTGCTGTTGTAAATGAGAGAATAAAAAAGCAACACTCCCAAAATCCTCTGATTATAACCGACCGGAAAGACGAGAGGACGTAGAAAGGCTATCCAGTACGCCACATATATAAACATTTTAAACTCAGATTCTTGTGCTATAGATCATTAGTTTTGTTGCTGTTGTGAATGTGTACTGTAGGACTTTGTAATTGTAATGACTCTGGTCGTCATCTAAAATGCATGGAGGCACCGACACGTTCGACTGATTCAGTGTGTTAAGTTCTGGAGAGGCTTTCGAAAAGGTTTCCGTTGTTTCAGTTGTTGAGAACGGTTAAGTCAGGCATGAAAGATTAGGTGAAATTATTCCAGGGCTTGGGAATAGTTCACCACGATTCTTGAGTTTAAATGTATCTTGTTAATTAACCTTCACAACCAGAGATAATCAAAGTAGCAACAACACGTTTGATTGAAACAACAATAACAAAGCGAGACTGATGGAAATTCGCCTGTTTTTCTGGTGTGCAGCTCCAGAAATCGAGTCAGCGGAATAATTTGAACTTTTGTTCTTGCAAAAGTGTATTTTTTGGAACCCAGAGTTGACAAAAGAACGCAAAAAATACATAATGGAATCCCATGGAAGCATGGGACCCACAGTCCTCTCGGTGTGTACTGCAAGGTTTTTACTGGCAATCAGGGAATCATGAAAGCTTCATGTGCTCAGTGCTTCTCTTTGAATTGCTGGGTCAGAATTCAAACCAAGGGAACAGTATAAACTTTTCATGTGTTTGCACGCTGCACAACTAAGAAGCCTCCAGGCTAAAAAACAAAACAAAACCGAAGGCAGCAACAAAATATATGATTGAAACATGTCAAGCGAGGCGAGGAAGAATGGAAGGAGATAACACTGCCGGCCCTCCGCTTCCATTCCCTTCCATCGCGCACGGCTCCTATCTCCTGTGCTTCGGCCATTTATGATAGACCCTGTGGTCCCACAGCGGGTCTAAGCGCCGTTACAATGGATGCATTTCCCGCGAATGTGTCTTGCAGGCCACCAGAGGGCGCCCTTCCCCGGACGCCCAGCGCGTCATCTGTTTCCTCAGTCAGTCCGTTCGTTCGGGTTTGTAGATGTAGTCAGGGTGCTGGAGAAGATGATGCATGTGAACCGTGCACACCAAAGTTGACCCAAGCCACAGCGAAGAATCTGACAAGGAGAAACGATCTGGCAGGCGGTTTTAACTACCACCCGTGTGTTCTCAGTACGTCAGGGACTATTTTGACAGGTTTTTTTTCTCTCGAAAATCTGCTTCTGGATATGTACTGTATAAGTATGTTGGAGCAGCCACCTCCTTTCCCGAAAAGAAGCACTAATGATGAAAAAAAAAACCCCACTCATGTCTTGCTATGTCCTTGTCCTGTCAGACGGGTTTTTTTTGTGCAGCTAATTGATTTTTTTTCTCCTTCACACTACGAGCACAAACAGAACTTTAGGGAACAAAGGACGTTTATCGAAACACTTTCTATTTTTGGCAAACCAACTTATGTTTTGAAACAGCTTCGCTCGTGAGTGCGCCTGTACGCTAGAAATACTCTGGTTTGGAGTGGGTGGGTGTTTGGGAGTTTAACGTCCTTTTCCATCACGAAAGGGTGATATCAGAGACGGGGCAACGAGAAAAAGGCCAGCACAAGTACTTGGCCCCAGCCGGGATTCGAACTCACGACCCGAGCATTGAGAGTCCAACGCTCTACCATTTGGATATCCCGGCTTCCCTAGAAATACTCTGCCTTGACGATTGGTACAGATCTTAATGCCGTTACAATGTTGTTACACTTTGCGCAAGCAGTCGAACATTCACACTCTACGACTGTTGTTACACTACTAGAACGCTCAGTGCGGTTGCCTCGTCATCAAGAACGCTTCTGTTGGCTCAGTGCCAGCATTACAGACGCTGTCACTGTCCAGGTGTGTAAGCTGTGTGATGACAGATACGACGAAAACAGCTCGGAACGATCTGTGATCGTAAGAATGGTAGCGTGAGCCCCTTTAAGGTTCAGAAACAGTTTCTATCCTACAGCCGTGAAGTGTGCCTGCTCACCCTCACCCCTCCCAGCTGATATGTGATAACATGATGTTGTATTTTATCAAATTACTTTATTAGTCTGTTTTAGTGTGCTGAGTGTCTTAGCATTTTAGTTAGTAAGGTTTAATGAGATTTTATTAGCATTTAAGTCCGAGTGACTGTAATATAAGTGAGCATGTAACAGCATGCATGTATGTGTGATTGCAAAGCAGCTCTTTTAAACCACAACGAATTCCTAATGTTTATACGATAAAATAATGTTTATGTTTAGGTTTAACAGCCATCATAACGATATCCGAGGATCACTTCGGTAAAATCACGCCGATTGCAAATTCCCCCCCCCCCCCCTGGTTCAAAGTCATACTGTCAGCACCACTAAAAACCTTTCTTCCTGGTACATCCAAACATTTGTTATAGAACATCTGTAACGCAAATAGAAGTGTGGCCATTTTAACTGTTATGTGTTTAATCAATTGATTTTGAGTTAACATCCTGGACCGCTCACAACACGGACAGCACAGAGAGAGAGAGAGAGAGAGAGAGAGAGAGAGAGAGAGAGAGAGGACCGATATTCTTTCATCCACTGACGTCATGTCTACCCCGCCCATACCCAAGCATCACTTGAGGTATATAATCATGAGCAGCCAGACAATTTAAACTCTGAATCGCACATACCCTCTGGAGACATTACTAGATCAATCAATATTTGCAATTAACTTCTGAAGCGTCCCATAAAGTGTGAAATTGGCGAAGGGGGAGGGAGGGAGAGCCAGGAAGCAACACCGAGAACTTTCGCGAAAGTGTGAGCTGACCTTTACACATTTTACACTTATGGGGTGTCAAAACTAGTGCAAACGTCTTTTCGTTTTTGTCCGACGGTCATCAGACTAAATGATTATTTCACGCGCGCGCCAGCGAGAGAGAGAGAGAGAGAGAGAGAGAGAGGTACGCGCGGGTGCAGACAAAGAGACAGTAAGATACACACACACACACACACACACACACACACACACACACACACACACACACACACACATCCTTGTTATATACAATTAAATAGAAAAATTTAACACGTTTTGTCAGCTCATTTCCCACCACCACGGGAGTGTACCAAAATACAGCCCCCCCCCCCCCCCACACACACATACACCCCCCCCAAAAAAAAAGGAAAAAAAAAAAAACCACCCCAAAAATCCATAAAACATAATCATTGCCAAACAATTGACACTAAAAACTATTTTTATCCATATGCCCTTAAACTGAGTGTCATAACAATTCAAATTACGATTTACGAAGTGGAGATATGATCAAAATCAATACAAATGCTGTGTGCTCTACGATACCATTAATGTCAGCTCTTCGTCTGTCTGTTCTATAGCAGTGCAGATTGAATTATCCATGCTTATTCAAGGCTTCCTATTTTTCGTAACAGTGAAACTGAATATTGAAGGCGACCCCACTTTACCCACTTGTTTCCATCTCTATAGCTTGGAGATGATTGCCGTTGAAGCCAGAGCGCGAGGACCTACTTCCTGTTTCAAGACAACCTGAGTTGATAATTAGCCTATTCAGGTTTCGGTTCATTCAGGTTTTTGCCAACAGAAAAGATGACAAGATCATTTAGGCTTCATTTCATTCAGGGTTTGCCTCTGGAAGAATAAAACCGTTCATGTTATCATCGTATTAGTTTTGTGTATCGTTCTGTGAGCTTCGCGAAAACTATCTTTCAAAAACTTTGCATTTTCAATGTTTTCACCATTTCCTGGCATGAAACTTATTTACAATGCCAGCAAACAGCCCCAGGTTGTTAAGTCTTCACTCAGCACATTAATTTAAAAAGGGGCAAAAGTTCTGTACTATATTTAGCGGAATTCTTACTACATGCCTCTGAAGTTATTAGTGGCGTGCAACCTGCAAGGCCTACAACTGCGGTGGTGTGACGTAGGCAGCTGTGTGATTTCCTGTCACTGGTTCCATGGTTCCGGCCTGGCCAACAGTGATCAAACCTGAATCGAGCTAACGAACCAGCGCTTCGTGTATTGTAGGCGTTTGCCATACACTATGAAATCAGAGTGCTTGATTGTGCACGTGCGAACGAGGTAAATTTTAAAAAGAAAAATCGCGCGGTCACAGAGAGAAAAGTGTGTGCCCGCGATATTCCGAACCTTCAAAGCCGTGCTCGGATACATATCTGCGTGCTAAAAGCTTTCGCCGCTCTTATTTACATGCCACTGGGATTCATTGTTCACAGAATGGACTGGCATTGCGGAGTTGTACAAGTTTGTGTTGTAGGAGAGAACGAAGGCATTGACCCTGTGTGTAGTTCCATTGTCCGACAAAGTTTAAAACAACGGCACAGCGGAAGGCGAAAAAGGAAAACTATAAGAGGGGAAATTGTCGGTAAAGAGTTTCACTGAAAGGGGTGAAGAAGCTTGTGTTTATCCATTATTTATGTTCACATCACATTCAAAGGCCGTGGTATACGTGGGAATGTCACAAACCGAAGGCATTTTATCCTGATGTAATATACATTGTGCCTATATTGAAATTACGATCGATGACTATTTATTCCTCTAGTCAAACGTTTGTGTTTCGTGGTGCGTTTTCTTTGTGTGTGTGTGTGTGTGTGTGTGTGTGTGTGTGTGTGTGTGTGTGTGTGTGTGTGTGTGTGTGTGTGTGTGTGAGAGAGAGAGAGAGAGAGAGAGAGGTGGGTGAGTCGGTGTTTGAAGGTTTAACATGCTTTTCCACCATATACAGGCGCAACGAGAAAAGACCAGCACAAATATATAACCCCAACCGGGAATCGAACTGACGACCCGAGCATTGAAAGTCCAACGCTCTACCGCTGGATTGACCCGCCTCAGAGAGAGAGAGAGAGAGAGAGAGAGAGAGAGAGAGAGAGAGAGAGAGAGAGAGAGAGATTTACGTTTGATTAATGAAAAACGAAACTGGCCGGGCGACCAAAATCCGGGGTCATCTATGGGACATTAAACGCGGACGTAATCAATACTATCCACATCGGTGATATCTTACCGAATCAAGGTCATGTATTCAGTGCTCAAGACAGTAGTGTATCTGAAGTGGAAGACCGCTGTGTAAATATATTGCTTCTCAAAATGTTCTTGTGTGCTGGTCTAATGTTACACAGACCTAAAGTGCATTTTATTGCTAAAAATATAATAATGCCAAATAGAAAATACATTTTTTTTTTCAATTTCGGGGAAAAACTCACTGCTTTGTATCATCACTTTGGCGCTGTTTTGCTGTCTGTAGAATGGAGTCAAACCCTTGTGCAGTTTTGGCCACATCAAGTATTATCTTAGCGTTTTATTCTGAACATGTTCACTTCACATTCAGAAATACAATGTATAGATTTCAAAGATCACTTTAAACATGATTTTCTTTTCAAGCTGTTGGTGGAACATGCTCGCATAATTATACACTCAGGCCAAAACGTTAAGCAGCCATGCTTTGAAATCCACTAGAGGTTTTTTCTTAATAACCCACAAATCAAAATCAAACTCATAAAATCAATTCATTTGTATTTTGTATCAACATTCAGAGTTCCTTAAATATCACAAATGGCCAAAATGTCAAATCAAAGCACTGTACTTCATTCCACAAAAATGGAACTGATTTCCAGTGTGCCACTTCTTCTAAGAAAAGTTTGAATTTGAAAGTGTGCAGAAAACCCCCCCTCCCCCCCAACCCCCCCCCCAAAAAAAACAAAACAAAACCAAACAAACAAACAAACAAACAAACAAACCAAAAAGCAAACAACAACAACAACAACAACAACAACAACAACAACAAACCCTGCTGCTCAATTTTGCGGTTTTATGAAAAACAGATCCTTGTCTTTCAGATTCACGGGGAGCCGGGGTGACGGAATGGTAGAGCGTTGGACTTTCAATGATCGTGTTGTGAGTTCGAATCCCGGCTGGGGCCAAATATTTGTGCTGACCCTTTTCTCGTTGCCCCGTCTTTGATATCACTCATACGTGGTGGAAAAGGACGTTAAACTCACAAACACCCACCCACCCTTTCAGATTCACACACAGTCAGTCACTTCGCCGTGCATACTACTGTTAGTAATGGGTATAACCTCCCCGGTTCTGAATCACCTTCCGGTACCTCCTTTGCACACTGCGGACCAGCCGTTTGAGCTTTCCCTGGTCCAGATTGTTCCACTTCTCTTGCACCGTGAAAATACAGGGCAAGCTAAGTGGGTCAGATAAAACGGTATTCAACTGCAAAGTCCGAGCGCATTAGTACGTAAAAAATGCATTGTTTTGTGATATTGTGCTTAATTTTTGGCTCGAGTTTCTTTCACGGCGGTTACGAAAGATGCTCACAACTTTAGAAGCAGGCAATGGATTAAAATACCAATTGACCGCACTGAAAGGTCATAGTAAGTGTGTGCATACCGCCCAAACCCGGACCTTCCAAATGCCACACAGGGTAGGTGGCTACAAACCGGCATTATCATGACGTGCTTACTGTATTTTCTGGTAACCAGGGAAAAGATCTTTCTGTCCATATCTTGATTTTGGCGTCACAAAAGCGAGCAGTCCCGGAAGGAAGAGGGCTAGTCTAAAAATACGGTGTCAATGCGTTGAGCACCTTTCCGCCCGTTTTCTTTTCTTGGCTTTACCAGTTGTTAGTGTCTTGTTTCAAGGTAATGCTTTTGTCAGCATACTTGATAGTGCGAGCAGACTATGCTGTTTTGTTGTTGTTGCCAAGAGGGATGGAGGAAGAATAATGTGAAGGGGGGGGGGGGGGGCAGGGGTGCAGCAATTTCATTCAGATCGACTCAACTTCAAACAGGTGCAGGTTGAAAACAAACAAACAAACAAACAAACAAACAAACAAACAAACAAACAAACAAACAAACAAACAAAGATAAAAATAACAAAAACAAAATAGGAAACCCTAAACAAAGGAAAACAAAACAACAACAACAAAAAACCCAACCATAAAGCAACAGTAAGAACAACCGCCAATGGCCTGTCCTTCAGACAGCCTTCACTGACGCTGAACACCATGCATGCACCATCAGTGTCATCCCCCTCGTCTGCATTTGCGAATATCAATTAGGTTTTGGGTAAGTAACGAAACAACAAACGCCACTAAAAGCGTGGACGCAGTGGTGATGGAGGTCATAAGGACCTGAGTGACTAAGAAAACTGCCCCCTCCCCCATCCCCAACCTCCTTCAAACGAGATACCGGGTAAATGAGCTTCCAAGTGGCGAACTAAATGTCGACGTTTTATTCCTTGGAGGTTGCAGCATCGCCCATTAAAGGGCAAATGGCCCGAAAGCTAGGTCAGCCTCCAGCAAGCCGAGTTCTCAAACAGAATTGGGACTTCCTACAGCTGATGCTCTTGGAAGCAGTTTATGTCTAGAACGCTCAGTGCAGTACTTAACTTCCAGGCAAAGCTAACATAAAAACCCCCAAAAATTCCATTTCATGGGAAGATGATTTTGGAAAGTTTAACACAAAGAACTGTATGGTCCAAACGATCGACTCAATTTACAAATGCAGTACTATTTACAAACGAGATGCTATGCGAATCCTGCACCATCTGTAGTAATGTTATTATTCCAGCTCATATTTTTTTTTTTTAATTGTTACGTGTATAACACTTTAATTTTCCTGAATGTGCTCAGTGTTGTAAGGACAGTCTGTAGTGCGATGGACTGCCAATGCTGCTGGGCGAGCGCTCGAACCCCGGCAAAGAGCCAGTATTTCTGGTTGCACCGTCTCTGATTTCCCTTACGTTATGGAAAAGGACGTGATACGCCCGGAAAAAAAACCAGCCAACGTGTATGACAAGCAGCACTTCCTATAAGCCCCTGTCCTTGGTCCAGCCATTCAGTCAGAGAGCAACTCTCGTGAAACGTCCCATACGATGCAGAGTTTTACAGAAGGTAAGGGGCCGTTGGGAGGTGGTGGGATCGAAGACAATCCAATTAGAGGGCTATCTCGTTTGCATAGTGCCTGTCATCTTCAGCAACATGCACCGACCAAGTTTACAGGGATCCGTCGGTTGCAACATGTAGGAGGGATTTCCATGTACAGAGAAACCTAATTCTGTGAAATTCGCTCCGAGCAGACCTCATGAGATCAACATAACGGCTGTAAGAGGATGCATGTCTAGAAGTCTGGAAATTCTGTTTCAGTAAATTGCGGGAGCTCGATTCCCAAACCGGCAGGGCAATGAAGCATATTTTTGGGCGTACTTGCGAGTCAGTGGACTTTACACACTAGTGTACGTGTAGAGGTGTCCATAATATTGTCCTTGGCGGATAGTGGGAGCGTTACGGGGAGAGGACCGCCCCGGTCCCTCCACTTAGGTTGTTAGTAATTCTTTATGACAAAGCAATTAATTACGCACCAATGGACAATGAACTGTATCTAGCTGTATCTTGGTGCTCGAGGGCGTAATGCTGGCTACTGAAAGGTTGGCTGCACTGTGAGGCTTACGGCTTCATTCCAAGAGCTCCAGACAAGAGTGAGTGACAAACACAGAGGCACTGAAACTGCCCGTCAGTTTAATCCAAAATCCTCTCTTCATAACCATTTACAAAGAAGGGAACTTTGCGGCAGGCGTATGGCTTGTAGTTCGCGTGTAGTCTGCGTGTGTTCAGGACTGTACCCTTTGCATGTGTACAGATAACGGCGGGTTTTTTTTTTTTTGGGGGGGGGGGGTAGGTTGGGGGGGGGGTGTCTTGGTTTTTTTCTTAATTTGTCGTTGAAGAGTTACAGACGGAGATTAGCCACTGGAACGTTGCAAGCTGCGTAATTTTCACGATGTAATGCGCAATTTTCCGTATGAATCAGCTTTTCCGTTTCCCAAATGCGAAAGTGTTTCAATATGTAAATTCAGTTCTGGAAACTTGAAACATGCATATCCCGCTATTGGATAAACTAACACGAAATCCATTATTTTTGTCAGTGACCTCAATAGTCGTAAACAGTTGACTGACTGACAAAGAGATCAGGACGAAGCCTTAAAAGGTTAACAGGTTCTGACGGCACGAACATTACGTCTTCCAGCGGCATAGGTATTGATAACCTTTAATATTTAATGCCACCACCATTTTAGGGTGCTACCACAAACACCACCGTACTGTTAAACAGCCAGCATAGATAGTCCATACGCATGGCTAAACCGCGGTTCAGTGACATCAACAAACTCCTTTTCCAGTCTTCGTTTTAAGTGGATATGGATATGTAAATGAAGGTCTTCCTTTACCGATTTATAGCACTCGCTTTGCAGACCTTTTCGTACGCACCCCGACCCATCCCTACCCTGTCTGCTGCAGACGCCGTGCTCGCAGGCAATGTAACGGGATGACGTGAAGATCTAAAGCTCTCTGGAAATACTTCTTCGCCGCCAGCAGTTGCATAAAATGAAAAAAATTGAATATGAATCCTAGCTAACAACCGTTGAAAAAAAAGAAAGAAGAAGAATGTGATTACACTCGTGTTTGGTTTAGGAAAACCCCAAAAGTTTGAAAGTCATTTGTTGGCCTTTGTTTTATGTATGTATATATGACAAATCATGAATGAAACATCTCAAACAAACAACGACAACAACAGAGACAGCCACTGACGCCTAAGTCGAAAGGGAAAAATAATTTAAGAGGAAACAATTTCCAAAAGGCGGGAAGTGGAGAACAATTAATAAAGATTAATTTATTCCCCCCCCCCCCAACCCCCCTGCCCCGAAAAAAAAAGAGAAAAAAGAAAGAAAGAAAATCAGTATCCTTGGATAAAAACGATTTTCGTCGTACCACATCACCAAACTGGTAAAAGAGAAAGACATAGCTAAGAGACATTTTATCATCAGGCATGCAAGGAGTGGCGTACATGAGGTAAGTGCTACTAGACATAATCAGGACGATCAATACCTCTCTCTCTCTCTCTCTCTCTCTCTCTTGTGACAAGTAAAATGGGAACGGAGTAAGGATACATAGTTGGAAACCATATCGTAAGAATCTCACATTGTATTTTCAGACGTGGCCACTCTAAAAAACAACAACAAAAAAACAGACACACACACAAAACACCTGCTGGGTTTTAGTTTCTTATTTTGAAATCGGCATGTCTGAATGAGGCAAGTGGACTGGCCAGAATTAGCCTGCAAACTTTGTAACTGATGAAGGAGAGAAGAATTACAAACAATCCTTCAACATTTTCGGCATGCGGACCTTCAGGTTCCTCGGTACAAAGTGTTGTTTGTTTCCCCACTAAGATTTTTCACAAACAGACGAAAAACACTTGTTCAAATGTACTGGTGACTCCAAGATGTTCTTCTTTTTCTCCGTCCAATATTGTTTTCCCAAAAATTAGTAAAACTATGATGTTTCTCTATGTTATGTTATCGTTTAACATCGAAGAGAATCATAAACTGTTAAGATTTTTCGAAATGAAGACGTCAGAAATTTCTGATGTGAAAAAGAGACATTAACATAGATGAAACAATCAGGAATAATAATAAAAAACAGACTCACCTTTGCTAAATTGGTGGCTTGGTGTGGTTTTCTTTCAAAGTTGAGAGTGTCGCAGCAAAAGTAGTCAGAGTTTGTGTCTGGTTGCGCTAGAAGAGTTGGGTAGCGTTGGCAGCCAGGTCTAGTCAACTTTTATACGTAGGTGCCTATGTTTGTGACTACGTCGAAATGCGGTGGTGAGCTGTGCGGTTTTTGGGGTCCTCACTGTTGGTAGTTGTTGTCTGTGTTGGTGTTGCTGCTGCTGCTGCTGTTGTTGGCGTCCTGGCGCCTGGACGGGGGTCTTGTCCCGGTGGTGGCCGCGAGCCCAAAAAGAGAGATGTGAGGTTAGAATCGGGTGGCGAAGGCTAGCTTCGTATTGCCCGCTCGGCTTGTGGGCGACTACGGAAAGGCTCCGATTCTCAAGATCCACGCCCCACGTGAAGTTTGGCTCCAGCTCCAGCGGGCTGCACGTGTGCCAGAAGTCAGGCGAGATGCGCGCGGGACAGCGCCAGGAACCAATGGCAGAGCTTGCTCGCAGACACCCGCTCTTTCGACTTCATCCGGTGACGCTGCTTGAGTGACGTCGGATGGAGAGGGTGGAGGGGGTGTGTGTGTGTTGAGGGGAGGGGGGGGAGTCGCTTGTGTGTGGGTGATGGGGACTGACTTTCTGGAATAGTTACCCACAGTTGTTGTTGGGACACCTGCGACAGAGAAGGAGGGGGGGGGGGGGGGAGGGGAATAAAGGAATCGTGGCGATATTGGAGGTTCAGAGAAGGGACGTGGGTTTGGGGAGGGGGAGGGGGAAGGGGAGGGGGATCAGTTATGTTGTAGGCGTTAGTTTGTGCACATTGCGGACACAGTGGACCTGGTCGGTGATTGTTTTCAGCCAGTTGCATTGTCTATGGGCACACTTGGCCTTTGCCGCCCTCCTAAACCGCCTTCAGTCACGCCTACGCTGTGTGTGACTACATGAAGCCTGTCACCTTATGCACTAATGCAGTCTCCAAAATAACATTTTCTCTCTCTCTCTCTCTCTCTCTCTCTCTCTCTCTGAGCGTGAATAGTGTGCGTGCGTGCGTGCGTGCGTGCGTGCGTGCGTGTGTGTGTGTGTGTGTGTGTGTGTGTGTGTGTGTGTGTGTGTGAGAGAGAGAGAGGGTGGGTGGGTGGGTGTTTGGGGGTTTAACGTCCTTTTCCACCACATACGGGTGATATCAAAGACGGGGCAACGATGAAAAAGCAAGCAAAAATATTTGGCCCCAGCGGGGTACGAACTCACGACCCGAACATTGAGAGTCCAACGCGAGAGAGAGAGAGAGAGAGAGATTTTCTGTTTGTCGTTTCGGCTAAATTTTGCACCGTCTCTGAAACAAACAAACAAACAAACAAACAAACAAACAAACAAACAAAACAAAAAAATGACAATGCCTGTCTGTCTGCCCTGTCTGCCCCTCCGTCCGTCCGTCCGTCCGTCTGACTGTCTGCCTGCCTGCCTGCCTGCCTCTCTCTCTCTCTCTCTCTCTCTCACACACACACACCCCCCTTAAACTATGCTAATTTTTCTCACACTTTCCTGTACTAATTAACCTCCTAGTGTTGTATTCTGCTTAGTATAATGAACAGCAGCAACTTTGTATGACACTAAAATGTTTAGAGCACGCGATTCATTTATGAACAACTTTTAAAAAGAATATCTCCGGTAGAAAAAATATTATGCGACTTGTTAAAAAAAAAATCGATTAGCCGGTGTTTTGGTTCATGATTTATTCAAGCCTTCGAGCAGATTTTGGACAATGGTGCAAATTGAAGTAGGACTTTTTACCATCGGACAACACACATTTTTTTGTTCCCCTTGTCCCCGAAAAGTGTCAGGTGGAAAATTGGCCCTGTGAAAGCGGCACGGTATCATTTCTAATTTATTTATGAAAGAGTGGCATATAAGAGTGGCAGGATTAAAAAAACAACAACTATGTCCTGTCAAAGCGAGCAAAATAATGAGAGAGAGAGAGAGAGAGAGAGAGAGAGAGAGAGAGAGAGAGAGAGAGAGAGGACCGATATTCTTTCATCCACTGACGTCATGTCCACCCCGCCCATACCCAAGCATCACTTGAGGTATACATATCATGAGCAGCCAGACGATTTAAGGAGTTATTAAAACTCCGAATCGCACATACCCTCTGGAGACATTACTAGATCAATCAATATTTGCAGTTAACTTCTGAAGCGTCCTATAAAGTGTGAATCTGGCGGGGGGGGGGGGGGGAGGTAGGTGGGGAGGGAGAGAGAGAGTGGGGGAGAGGAGGGGTTGCACACTTTAACATGAACCCAAGCATAATGTTCTAATCCTGGCACAATTTTCTGATTGTGAGATGTCTACAACGGTTAGAGTACCGAAATACAAAGCACACACACACACACACACACACACACACACACACACACACACACACACACACACACACACACACACACACACACACACACACACGCGCGCGCGCGCGCACACGAAGGAAAAAGTTCAGCTGTCATCTTCGTACTCTAAACGAAAACTGATCTACAATCTCTGCAGCTGCATGACACAAATTATGCGTTTGCCAAATTTTCTGTGGTGGTGAACGTTTCGGGAATATGTGCCGTCTCCGTCGATCATTTTCAGATTGTTAGATGTCCACAACGGGCAGGTCGGCTGTCAGAAAAAGAAAAAAATCGAAGGGGCAATGTTTTGCAATTGCCGCTACATTTTAAAGGGTCGCCGTCTAACATGCATATCTAGGTTTCGCACAAGACTATTTTTTTTAAACCGTTTCTACGCTGAGGGTACCATCGTATATCTAACGCTAGCTGTCTGGAGCCTCCGCGTTGACACCAAGCAGCTTTCTTTTGGCCATTTATTCAACCCCATAAACCGCATGAAAACGTATACAGCGGTAACCAACCAAAACAGAAAACCTTTCTAAGGGAGATCACTCCAAGAAAACATGGTAACAGCTAGCAACGGTAGAACAGAACGAAGATGTCGCACACTACTGACTGTTACGACTATAGTCATAGCACGGCAGTCGGGACTAAAATCTTGTGACGACTGTAGTCGTCGCTCGGGCACAATGGGTTGAACAGATGTGCTTGTGAATGCTACTGGATATAGTCTATCTTGAGGTTGGTAAAGCTCTAAACACAATACACTCAGGTTTTCTGGCCGTGCGAACGAGGAGATCTTCAACATCCCAAAATTAATAAGTACGTCTTGTTTATGCTCAAACATTTTTTTCCTCCAATGCAACAAAATGAAATCTGCTTAAACCAACAACCCGAAGCTCGTCTATTCGGCCGTGTGACAAGACCGTGGAAGACGCTGTGCGTTTCGGCTTCTGCTTGCTCAGTGCCAGCGGATGTGAGGTTAAAAATGCGCACGGCACCTGTCTAAAATGCATGATGCCAGGAACTACCAAAACAGCCCCGAACGACTTGTAAGACTAAAAATTCGAGTGGTGGTTCTTTAAGAGTAACATTAAATGGCGACAGGGGCTGTTCCCCTTATAGAATGGTGCACCATTTCGATGGATGAATTATTCATATTTTCTGGGTGTAAATTTTTCTGTGGTTTTGACCTTCTTCAGAAATGTGTGTCGTTTCGTTTGCGTGCCGTATTTTGCGACGATAGCACCTAGCCAGACCCAGATTCAGAAACAGGTTCACACCTAGACAAAGAGTAGTGCACAGCTGTCGCTTAAAGTGAAAAGGTTGTAGTCATGGTCTTCTTTAAGGAAGACAGTAAAAAACACGTTTTCAAGTTGAAGACATTTCCAGGACATAATTATATATGAGCGTGTTCCTCTTCGTTTGTTTGTTTTCCTCAACCCTTTGCCAGGCCCAGTGGTATTCCTGCAAGGTCACGGGTGGAATCCACGGAGGGCTCGGTAGCTGGGGTAATATCTGTGAGCATAGAAATGGTAACATAGCCTCTGTAATGTCTTTTCCACCAGACAACAAAGACGGGGAACTAGGAAAACGTCAGAACTTTTTTTTTTTGCTCCCACGCCGGGATTCGAACTCATTACCCGAAAATTGACAGTCCAACGCTATACAAGTGGGGCTATCCCGGCAGTGATATGATTACTTGCAGACTCGGTCAGATTCCTTCCCCCAGGGTCTCTTTTTGTCCTGGGAAATATCGGCGTAACCAGCCAGACGTACTCCACGGCTCGCTCGTTTGCCTCCCGTGCACTTCTGTTCTCAGGCTGCACTGACCCGAGGTACCACCAGCATGAAGCTGCACTCACCCAGGGCAATTCTAGCATCTAGCTGCTTGGACCAGGGACACTTTCAGTCTCAAGCTGCTTAGGACCGAGGCACTTCACGATGGGGAGTGCACCCCACGTGTTTTCCCAACACATTTATCGCGTAAGCGTGGGAGACGTCTGAAAACTCCGATCGAATTTTGCCCTGGAAATAGACATCAGTTTCCGTTTTAAATGTTACGGAGTTTAAGTATTGACACGAGCTGAAACATTCATGTTTTGGATGTCAGGTTTTGGGCTTAAGGCAATAGATAAAACTTGACTTTCGCCTTTGTCTCAAACGGATAGGACGCAGTACTCGAAAAGGTGAGTTCGGACAGAGAAGAGAGGGTGGAGGTGATGGCTGGTGATGGGGCACAATGTCGATGACAATGACAGTCCTTTGTTTTTTCAAAGGTAAAGGATTTTGGCCAAAAAGCCAGTTTGCAGCCTTGCCGTTGCTAGACTACAATACACGAGTGACAGTATGCTAAGGAACGCACGCACGCACGCACGCACGCACGCACGCAGGAAGGGGTGAGGATGGAAGACATGAGAGCGGTGGAGCAGGAGTGACTGGGTTTTATGCTTCGAAACAAAAATATTCCAAGACTGTTTTTTTGTTGTTGTTGGTGGTTTTTCGGGAAAATGCCATTTCACATTTTCTTTTTTTAAACTGAATATACCGAACGGTTCCAGATAACTGAAAGCAGGTCTCAGGACAAAAATTGCACTGGTTTTGAAAAGGTTAGAGGTGACGTCAGACGGGGCTCTTGTGGTTCCGCACTGTCATTCAGACTGCGCCCTTGGTGCATTGGATTTGCCTTTTTTTGTTTGGGAAGGGCCCGTGCTTGACATAACGTCAAGATGATACTTTTGTTTTTAGCTTTTGCTTCCGGATTGTTTACGGAAGTTTAAACTGTTTATCTTAGCGAAGAAGCTTTGTATCAAATTTGTTATTCATATATCTGATATGAATGTAATGCATATGAATGCATGCTCCCTCCCTCCTCCCCCCCCCCCCATTCGAATTTTTTCTTTCAACAAAGTAAAGCCAATCTATCAGTTTTGTCATATTATAAAACAACAGCAAGCAAGAACAACAATGATTTCTAGAAGAAACGTTATGTTCACTGGAGAAACGTTCTTTTAAAAAATTAAGGGATTGAAAAAATATTGCATTTATCATTATGTTTATCCAGGGCTACATTGAACAAAAGTTAGTGTCACCTCTCTCCCAGAAGCTGGTGTAGCCCTCCCAGTATGTATACTTATAATTATTAATGGTATCATTATTAACTATCATAGCTATTTGTATTATTCGAATTTATGGGGAATATTCAATCGATTTTTCTGTACAGTTATGTACAGAACTAGTAGAGGACTGGACAAGAGGTAGGTTGACCTTTGTCTCATAATCGGTCAGTGAACTGAACAGCTTTGTCGAATAGGAAAACTTCCTGTTGCTGGGAGACACAATAATCAGCAGTTACTAGGAAATAATCAACAAGTAATAACTGTGCATTATGTGGGCGCTTTACCCGATTACTTGAACTGGCTCAAAGCGCCGCGAACTGAACCCAACGCGCAAACTCACGTGAATCACATCGCATTCTCTCACGATCACATACATGAACACATTTTTATCACGTGGTGCGAAGGGTCAGCTCAGTAATTTAAGTTTCGGTATTTATGATTGCATTTATTTTTAAGTTTGTGGCTGAACATTTCCAAAGCAGATGGGGAGGAAGCCGGAGTGCCCGCAGAGAACCCCGACGATCGGCCCGAATGAACGGTTCCGCATGCGAGATGGAAACATTCTTAGCCCCAAGTGGGACTCGAACCTGACCTCTCGCATTGGTGGCGAAGCCTTAACACATTTCGAACCGCGCACAAAGTATCCGACGTTTATTGACTCTTTTTCCGGTTTGGGCCCTGTATACGAAAATCAGGCAAGATTAGCGGTTCCTTGATGGCTCTTACTGCAGCAAACATGAGTATAATCAAAGTGTGACACTCCAACTAAGCCAAATTTAAATCCATGCAGACAACAATTAGTGAGGCCGCTGGTGCACAACTCCAAACTTACTTGGCAGGAACTGAGTTAACCACTGGACCACCGACCGCCCCATGTTCATAATAATGTCGAGTAATAATAATAATAATGAGTATTGTATAGGCGCTTTACCCAATTTCAGGAATAGGCTCAAAGCGCCGCGAACTGAACCCAACACGCACGCTCACGTGAATCACACGCATTCTCTCACAATTACAATCACGTGGTGCGAAGGGTCAGCCCAGCTATTTAAATTTCGGAATTTATAATTGCATGTATTTTTCAAATTTGGTGGGCTGAACATTTCCAGAGCAGAGTAACGGCAGATTAGGGCTGTGATTAGACCACTCTCCTTCACGACACTAGCAGTTCACCACCGAGGCTTCAAATCATGTCCTGGAACAATTGTAAGGAGAGCACTGCAATGTTGACCGCTTGGTTTATCTCTCGTAAGCCTCTCGGGCTATTCCTGTTAATAACGTTCTGTTGTTTCTCTGTCAAAACAGTCCCGACTGTTGTCAGATTAAGCAGACGGCTGGTTATAAGGACGGAGGGCTTATGTAAAAGTCGAGGTTAGGGATTTTCACTCCGGGTTAAAGTCAAACCTCGAACTAAACTAGCTCTAGGGTTAAATTTCTGTTGTTTTTATGTTAATCAGGAGTCGGGTCCATTCCACCAGGGTGCCTAAGCCGTTATAGAAGGGATTTTTCTTCCTCTCCTCGCTTCCTTTTCTATTTAATTTTGTTTTGGGGTTTCGTTTGTCCTAGTCTGGGTTAGGCCCGTAGCCGTGGGTTAAATTAACCTCGAGTTTTACATGCAGGCCCAGAACACGTCAGGGACGACACATAAAGTGTTCTGAAAAAAAAAAATCAATATTTTTGCTAGGAGTGTTTTCGGAGCATCCGTCAATATTTACTATTTTCCGTATTCAAAGAAATTGTAACGAATGATCATTTTAAAAAAAAGGGCTAGTGGGGTGTGCATGTATTGCACGGTTTTCTTTATAATTGAATGTACATTAAAAAAGTGGAGAAATCACTTCATCCGTCATTGGGAATTGAAATTTGATTGAAATGTTGTTTTGAGAAATACGTTCACGTTCTAGCACAGAAAGATAATAATCTCTGAAAACAAAGTTTGTCTGTAGCTTTATTTTATTTTAGAAGCAACGTACCGGGATGACCAGTCCATTTCAGCTTGTTGGAACACTTTTCAGAGGGGTAGGGTGTGTGTGTGTGTGGGGGGGGGGGGGGGCAGGGGGGAGGGGGCGGGAGTGGGAGAGGGCGGGGGGTGTTAAATAAAATATGCAGGAAACAGCATGATGGTTCTGTTTTTCATGGATTCGCTACACCGAGTGTTGATAAGATCGGACGTTTTATCCTCTGAGGACATCTGAAAATGGCATTTAAATACCATTAAGTGGCTATTATCCGTAAATAATGCGTGATCAATGCGATTACTAGAAAGTCAAATTGTAAATAATTTGAAGACAAAAGCTGTACGCGTTTGAAAAGAGCTCGTAGCAGAAAACACAAATTAACAACGGCTAAAAATCGAAAGCGTGTGCTGATGTTAATTTCCTCAATTTAATTCAAAACTGGAAAGGAAATAGCATGAACTTTATTCTCTCGGAAAGTTATTGAACCGTTTTAACTACCAGCTCGTCAATAAATCAAATATGTGTCCTGGCGTGCTATTCACTTCACCACAAATATGTTAACAAAAAAACCAGAAAGCTTGGCCTGCTGACATTATTAGAAATGCAACTCATGTTTTTCAACAGCACACCAACAAAACAAAACAAAACAAAAAATCGTTCGGTTTGGTGGACGTTGTTTGACAAATGGCATTTCATTCCTAATTCTTTATGGGGCTTTCAATGGTAAGCAATTGTTAAGTTCTGTTGAAAATCATTTTTGTAAATATAAACATTTAGATTTTTTCCCTTTTAATGCTGTCATAGTCCTCTCCTCCTGCTCTCCTTGTCAAGGTGTCATGGGACTTTGAAGTTATTGGTCAGTATTCTTATCTTCTTCTTATCTTCTCCCCTCCCAGATTTGTCCAGATCTGTGCCAGTTCGTTGATCTGTCATACATGACGTCATGTCGAAAGCGTAGGAGATTTACTGCAGTCTTTAGGCTGATTTGGTTCTTCATGAGTCAGTCAGCACAAAACACTAAATCAATCGCTGTTGCCGCAAATATTTACTCACGGCTGAATCATGCAGAAGCTTCCTACGCTTTAGATCGGCGGAATTTACCCGATTCCGGAAGGTGCTTCCCGTGATTGTAAATCGTTTCATTTCGGGTCTAACGGGTAGTTTCCTTTATGGAGCTCCATCATAATGTCACCTGCTCGGGGCATAAGCCAGCAGCTGCACGTTGTACGTCTTCCACAGACAAGAGAAGAATACATATGACAGAAAGATGGTGCCGCTATGGGATGTGCAGAGAGACAATAGAGATTTGATTTGCGAGCCTATTCACGCCTTCTTCACGGCTCGAGATTCCCCGTCCGTCTCCCGTTACTGGCTCTCTGTAATCCAGGACCAGCCCTAAAATTGACAAGTGTCCTGGCCGCGTCTCGTCGGTCCAAGTAAAGCAATTCAATCGAGCAGGGCTAGACTGACTGTTGAGTAGCACCCAGGAAGCTAGCCTCTATTATTACCCACACTCAGCTCTGCCTAGCACAGGGCTCAACATCTTGCACCTTTTGGTGGAAACTTTGGCTAAAAAGTTTCTCCTCTGTGTTTTCTCCTCTGAAGCACTTCAAATCATACCAAAATGCACCAAATTGCTCAGATTTTGGCCTAATTCTTACATTTTTCCTTAAAAAAATAGGTGTTTCCTCATCTGGACCCGCATGTAATAGTCGAGATTAGGACTTTTAGCCCTGGGTTAGAGTCTAACCTCGAACTAAACTAGCTCTAGGGTTAAATTTTTTGTTGTTTTTATCAAGAAGCGGGCCCATTCCAGCAAGGTGCCTAAGCCGTTATAGAAGGATTTTTTTCTTCCTTTCTTCGCTTCCTTAAAAAAAAAATTATTTAATTTTGCTTTTGTCCTAGTCTGGGTTAGGCCTGTAGCCGTGGGTTAAATTAACATCGACTTTTACATACGGGCCCACAAGCATTTAAAATCATGCTAAAATGCTGAGAATTGCACAAATTTTAGTCCAATTAAAAAAACAAAAACAAAATAAAATCCCGGAGGAGCACGTCCCGTGCACCCCTAGTATAACGGATCTGCTCTGTCACTTTGTCACTCAATGCTGTACACATTTCCTTCTTTTCGATCATGGACCAGCTCAGGGCGGCCGGTGGTCTAGTGGTTAAGAGACTTGTCACAAATGCGAGAGGTCAGGAGTTGGAGTCCCACTCGGGGGGCAACAAATGTTTCCTTCTCGTATGTGGTACCGATCATTCGGGCCGATCGTCGGGGGTTTTCTCCGGGGTACTCCGGCTTCCTTCCCCTCTCCTTTGGAAATGTTCAGTCCACAAAATTTGAAAAATAAATGCAATTCTAAATTCCGAAACTTAAATAGCTGAGCTGACCCTTCGCACCACGTGATTGTGACGTGTTTATGTCCGAGAGTGTGCGAGAGAATGTGTGTGATTCACGTGAGCGTGCGTGTTGGGTTCAGTTCGCGGCGCTTTGAGCCGATTCATGAAATTGGGTAAAGCGCATATATAATACTTATTAGGATTTGTTTCAAGTTTAGCTTGGGAGTCAAAGCGACCCAAAATGTGCGGAGTTGTGCTTTTCTTTGTTGTTATGGGTTTAGTGTTCCTTTCCACACCCCGTAAGCGTGACACCAAAGACGGAACTGTGAGTGTTTAGAACATACAGTCATGGCTGGCAGCATGAAAAAGTGCGTCTTCTTCACTGGCTATAATTATTCAGTACACTCTGGCTATTGGTCATACCTGTACTGTTGAATGATGCTGATGCTAACTTGTGCAGACTGAACCACGGTTCGCCCACATCTATCAAGTCTTTTACTTTCAGGGATTTAAGTGGTCTAGACTGTTTCATCTAGATTAGGAATGATCGCGTGTAACACTTACCAAAGTTCACGTGCATGTGCGCATGGGTGGGTGTTTGGGTGTTTAACGTCCTTTTCCACCACGTAAGGGTGATATCAAAGAGGAGGCAACGAGCGAAAGGCCAGCAAAAATATTTGGCCCCAGCCGGGATTCGAACTCACGACCCGTGCATTGACAGTCCAACGCTCTATCATTCGGCTATCCCAGCTCCCCTCACGTGCATGTGCAGACAACGGTGTGTTGTCGTGAAGGACCGTTTGGTGTTTTTGTCTTGTGTCGATCGCTGCTGAGACCAGCTTCTGATTGTGTCCAAATCGAATTACTGGATCGAACTAGGAAACGAAGGGAACGTTGACTGCCTGTACTACTACTCGTAATATCAGTTACTATCAGGTCTCACAGGTTACACCACTCTCACTCTTTGCTGTGAAACAGGCTGTTGTCGAGCGGTAAAAATATAAATACAGTATATTGAACGGAAAATACCTTGCCTTCCCCCGCCCCGTCCTAAAGAGTCAACCAACCAACCAACCAACCAACCAAGAAACAAACTAAAAACCAATAAGAAATAAAGAAAACAAACAAAATAACGTCAACAAAAACATACGTATTTTTCTTGGAGAATTTTTGGAAGTGTAGTCAAGCCGAAAGAATATTGCTTGATCTGAAACAAACCAACGAAACAGCCGACCGACCGACCAACCAACCAACCAACCAACCAACCAACCAAACACCGTCAATAAAAACATGGATGCTCATCATTTCTCATGTTTGCCAGCCATTAAAAGGTCACTGAACGACCACTGAACGATCCAAACTGTTTTTAAAATTGGAACTAAAGGCAGCTTGTCTTTCCGATCACGCTTTAGCTAAGTGCACATATGGAGCTGGAAAAAAGAATTGGGGCAGCAGCCAAAAAAAAAAAAAAAAAAAATGCACATATGCTATGGTGAGGGTGGAGAGGTGGGGTCGGGGTATTAACCACTTAATGCATTTAACTTGCGTACGAAACATTTCAGATATTCCCCTCCCACCCCCCCCCCCCCCCCCCATGATGAACAATTCTCTTCATCAAGGCTCAAATTAACTACTGCCCACGCCTGGGTTATAAAAGAAACAGTGACGAACACGGCAATGAGAATTAAACGCTGAGAATTTAACCTCCAGACAAACGAGTCACTTATAGTGAAGCACTAGGTGTCTAGACCATGCGGGGAGTGTTGAACGGGTTATTGACGCGGAGCCAGCCCTGTTGTACGTGCTGTTCAGCTAATGCTATGTAGTCACCGGTGTACCTCTAAACATCATCTCCCATACCGTACTAGCGGCGCATACGCTCATCATAGCAAGTCAAGGAGTGCCTTGCAATTCCTGACGTTGCTGTAAAATTTGTCATAATAAAGTCAAGCGTGTTTTACGAGCAGCAGCCAAGCCCCCGCCCCCACCCCCGTCAATGTCATAAGTCCCCTTTCGGGGGGATGAAGGGGGGCAGGAAAAGGCGGCCTGTCGTACATCGACAGAAACGGTTACGGAAGGCACCTTAAGTGATATAAATCGGGTTTGTTATATTTTTTTAAAGGATACGGAACCGCTTCGTGTGACACAACGAAATCATTTCGACAATCTGTGATTGCAGGGGAGCCGGGGTGGCCGAATGGTAGAGCGCTGGACTTCTAATGCTCGGGTGGTGAGTTCGTATCCCGGCTGGGGCCAAATATTTGTGCTGGCTTTTCCATCGTTGCCCCGTCTTTGATATCACCCGTAGATTACAGTAGTTTTCAAAAGCACAACGGCCGTTGTCAAAGGCATTAGCCAACTGGAAACCAAAGTACGCTTCCGTATCATCATGATGTGTCAAATCACTGGTGGTACTAGGTAGGCAGCCTGTAACAGATCCATTGCGCCAAGGAACTGTTTCCTTTGACTATGTAACTGGATCTGTTTGTATAATAGGCCCATAACAGTCAAGGATACATCAATTTAGATACTCCCCCCCCCCTTTCTGACTGGATTGAATCGCGTTCATCTGGACTGTTCCTTAATATAGCTGTCACTTCTTCCCTATAACCTGTCCGTTAGGGCCGTCTCATATCACTCTGGTGGGGGGGGGGGGGGGGGGCGTGAAACCCTAGCTTACCTACATAGACAGTCAGCCTGTGATGCCGGGGTGGCCGAATGCTAGAGCGTTGGACTTCTAATGCTCTGGTCGTGAGTTCCTATCCCGGCTGGGGCCATATATTTGTGCTGGCTTTTTCATCGTCGCCCCGTCTTTGATATCACCCTATATGGTGGAAAAGGACGTAAAAGCCCCAAACACACACCCAGCCAGCCAGCCTATCATGCCTCCGGTGTTATTTCTGTGTGGCGGTTTAACTGAACAGTGACACCGGTTGCTGTGTTTGCTTCTGTTTAATTACCGGGAGTGGTGTGAATGTGGTAACAGACGACGTACAGTTTCAGTCACGTAGGAATCTTTTCAGGAACGATTGCAGGAACGAGTTTATTCAGGCTTGACGATTTGGTTTGGGTGGTGTAGGTGACTCCTGCCTGGAAAGAAATGTCGAGTTGCGTAAGCAGGGGGGGGGGGGGAAATGATGGGGGCTTATACAATTTATCAAGCAGAGAGAAAACAAATCGCCCTTCTGAAAATTATTGTCTTCCGTTGGATAATAAAATTGTCGTGGGACTGTTTGTGTGTGTCCACATAAACTGTTTCCGTGCACCTTCATGTAAGTACCAACCAACAAAATAAAGAAAGAAGACAGAGAAAAGAAAGCAAAAAAACCCGAACAAACATCTTACGTGCAAGTCAACCTACTAATACAAACAAACATACAAAACAATCTGATGAACGAACAAAGAAAGAAACGAACAAATTTAGAGAGAGAGAGAGAGTTGGCACGCAGATTTGAATTTCTCTCTTTTCTGCACGTGACCGTGTCATTTTTCGGCAGCTTCCCAGAGTTCCGTGCAACAGCCGCCTTCAACAAACAAAAACTACGTTTACGTGATACCTAACGATTTTTCACATGTCCCTGCTCCTGTTAGGTGATGTTGTAGGCCACTGTATTGTCACGTCGCGTCGTTGAATGTTTCCATTGCAGAGAATTGATTCTTGATAGCTTAATGCATCGTAGCACAGCGCAGGGCTGTGTGACAGTTGTGAAACAGGAGCAGACACTTTCGTGTCGTAAAATGAATGCTTTCAGTGAGGTGAAAACCTATCCCTTCCCGCTTGATCGGGTTTATGGTAATTAAATAACAATGAACTATAACTAGACTGTGGTGACGTTGCCACGGTTTGTCATATCCAGCAGGATGATTCCTTTTATGCGATAGTATTCGATGTCGTTGCTGTGTCACTGACTAGGCATTAAATTGCACAGAAAATATATCTGTGGTGACTGCTTTATTCACACGCACGCGCTGTGTGTCGGATGATGAATGTAGATCATGAAATCAGGCCCTCATTTCGAGAGTCACATCTTACAGAAAAATGTATGAATATGGATGCATGACTATACACACTCATGCTAGAATGTCCGGCGTTTCAAGAGGAGCGCAACAAGCACATACCACTTCGTTTCCTCAAAGTCAAATCGACGTACAATCTTTGTAAACTGTTGGGATCAACATCCAAAAAAGTTGCCCTTGCTCTAGCAAAATTTTTGAAAGCGAGTAGGACGGTATAGTGTGTGTGTGTGTGTGTGTGTGTGTGTGTGTGTGTGTGTGTGTGTGTGTGTGTGTGTGTGTGTGTGTGTGTGTGTGTGTGTGTGTGTGTGTGAGAGAGAGAGAGCTGTTTCAGAGGTTTCATAGATGGTTGCGCTGTCCGGTGTATAGATTGTGTGTATGTTGTACATATAATTATCTTCTGTCGTATCGTTCTGTGTATAATTATGTGGTCTTGGTTTATTTGAATTTTCTTCTTTTTGTATCCTCCATACCCCAACAGGGGGAAAAGGAAATAAAATCTTGAATCTTGAATTTTGTTGTCATTAACAGAGCGTTCATACATTTAAAAAATGAAACCGTTTGTGTCGAATGAAGATACAGCACTTGTGACACAGCGCATATTTGGACAGATTGTGTGAGGTACAAACGATAGAAATGGCAGTGTTGGTTTATCACGCAGACTAGACAAATACTGGTATCTGCTGATCTTTTCAAACAGTGCTTTCCTCATCGAAAACAGGCGCGAAATGAATAACTGAACAAGCCATCACATGAAACAATGCTATCATGCATAATTCGTCTCCGATTATATCGCCTAGTTATCTATTCGAGAGTTTGTAAAAAAAAAGAAAAGAAAAAAAAAAAGAGAGCCGACGCGTAAAATGTTGCAACGATCCGCGATTTGCAGAGCGTATTTTTCCCCACAATAAATAAAACAACCGCTAGAACGCTTCGCACCGTCACACACACACACACACACACACACACACACACACACACACACACACACACACACACACACACACACACACACACACACACACACACACACACACACACACACTTCAGATACATTACATCCCTTTTCACTTTCGAACAAAACGACAGAATTCGAATGGGTGCTATTTTCAAAAGCCGTCAAGCGTGTGTTTTCATAGTTTCGGTTGACTGTCGACGAAGTGAAATCGTGACAGCACAGCAGAACGTTTAAGAGGAAAAAGTCACCAGCAAACGATCGAACAACTGAATAGGTGACTTTGTTCGTATGCGTGACATTTTCCCATGAGACCCAGGGGACAATATGTTACCGGCAGTTGGTTCTGAAGCTTCTTTCAATGAATTATCGATTAGTTTTTGCATGGTGATTTTAGATACTTGGCACAAAAGATGGATGTCGCGTGCTGAGGTTTCAAGTGGAATATCGTGTATGGGTGCATTGGTTACAGATAGTAATGCTACCATTCTTGTGCTCACGGATCGTTCAGAGCTGTTTTCCTGGTACACGTATCCAGTATCACACCACTTAGATACCTGGACAGTGACATCGTCTGTAATGCTGGCACTGAGCCAAACATAAGCGTACTCGATGACGCAGCGACAACACTGAGTGCTCGAGTATTGTAACAACAGTCGTAGATGTTAAATGTCTGACAGCTCGTGCAAAGTGTAAACAACATTGTACCGCATTATGAGCTGTACTAATCATCAAGACAGAGTGGAATAAGCCCGCTAAAGGGACCATCATCCAATAACGTATTAGTGGTTCTGAGCTCTTTTGGCAGTGTCTGCCATCTTACCACCTGAACACCTGCACAGTGACAGCATCTCACAGGCTGGGACTGACCCAGCAGAAGGCTTTTACGCGGCGAGAATATCAAGGTATCAGCTAGTGCATTGAGGCATGGTCAACCGTTCAGTGGGAGAACTGGAATTTTCACCGGGTGGAAAGGCCTGCAGATAGCAGTGTATTGCAAACAACGATCTACTGGGTCCGTATGTAAAAGTCGAGGTTAATTTAGCCCATGGCTACGGGCCTAACCCAGACTAGGACAAAAGAAACCCAAAAGTAAAATTGAATAAAAAAGGAAGCGAAGAAAGGAAGAAAAAAAATCCTTCTATAACGGCTTAGGCACCTTGCTGGAATGGGCCCGCTTCTTGATTTAAATTTAAAAAAAACAACCAAAAAAAAAACAAAAAAACCCCAGAAAATTTAACCCTAGAACTAGTTTAGTTCGAGGTTAGACTCTAACCCAGGGCTAAAAGCCCTAACCTCGACTATTACATACGGGCCCTGATCATTAAGATAGACCTGCTTATAGGCTGACATTACATAATAGAGCTTGTGAGAAAAGTTTTTTTTTTTTTTTTTTTTTTTTTTTTGCAGCGACTGACAACTATTTTCTTAAGAGGATAGCGTTTTGCTTGAAACATTCTTTTATACAGTGATGAGCTGATTTCGATCAGTAAGTTTTCTGGATATGATACTTTGATGAAACTTTTCAGTTAGTCACCCAGAATGCATGAAAAGCAAATCAGTTTAACTCGTTCCTGCAGCTCAATTGTGACTGGCGGTGATTAACTGGAAGTTTTCTTTTCAGTGTCATGGGATTATCATCTTTTCATTCTAGGAACAGTCTGTCCTGCTAAGAGAATGACGTTTTGTCACAAGCTCTGTAACGTCTGGCACATAAGATAAATAACTCGGTAATCACAAGAGTGTGCGGGTTGAGTTGAGAGGTTAATGGCCTGAATCAAACAGTTGGCCAAAAAACAACAACATCTAGATGCTGCTTAAACGTCATGTATATGATTCATTACCATTGTTTTCATCAAGTGTCTTTACAAAGTTATGAACCAAAGGAGGCGGCAAATTGTGTCTGGCACAAAAGATAAATAACAGAATTCACGTGAGAGTGCGGGTTGAGCTGAGCGGGTAATGCACTAAATCAAACCGTTGGAGCCGCCAATGCTATTCAAGTGTGCTATGTATGATGCATCACTGTATCACTGTTTGCACCAAGTGTCTTTGCTTCGGCAGAATTGGAGCATATGCTGCCGTTCTGTAGTCGAACTTCTCACGCAAGTTTCAGGACATGCTCGTTTATATGTGAACATATTACTACAATGGACAAGCTCGATAACCTTGATACCATAATAGACAAATGATATCATTATCCACAGGCTCAATCGAATTCACCCAAATATCTTTTTCCCAACCGCCAAGTCTGTTTTCCCGAACGTAACATCAATTTTTTTCATTACTCCAGTGGATTCTCAGACACGACAGTTCAAGTTTGTAGGGATCAGCCTGTCTTCCCCCTTCGGGCAGAAGAGAAAAATCTACCCTGGATATTCTTTGTTGCCGTTACTCGTTACTCTTTTGGCGCTGAATTCAATCTATCTGTTTACACGCAGGAGGTATTCTTGTGCAGAACCGACAGAGCATTCTTCTTGAGACATCTGTCTTCGTTTCCAGGCCATATCTGATAAACCACGGACACCGTATGAAGATAAATGAACTTTAGGGTTGGCTGGTTGTCTGTTTAGCCTGAACGAGAATTAATCTCCTGTCGGAAAAGACGTTTGAGAAAATACACGCCTTTATGTAAACGAATTTGATGTTTTTCTTAACTGAGATCTGACACAGGTTTTGTTCATCAGGTGGGTGGGGGGAGGGGTTAAATTGAGAAATCCCTGATGCCTTTGCAGTTTATGTCATGGGGAGGATCTCACAAACTCACTGAAGACAAATTAATTACTTTATTGGAAGCAATCCAGGAAAATTATTACGGGCTTCAGTTTTGCCATGCGGTGACATTCTCTAGATTCTGTCTTCATGAAACCCGTTATGCTTGTTTACTGCTGCAAAGAATCATTGTGTGTATATTTATATCTGCAGCAAAACATGTGTCTTTGAAACCCAGGACAAAAGTAGATGCATCCAGTTTGCCTAGTCCATGAACAGAGTAAATTTAGTGCATGAACAGTTGTCGTACAGCAAGCCAAGACGATTTTGTAAGGGTTTCTTAACACGCTTTTCCTCCATACAAGCGTGACACATGATGCAGGACAACGGGACAGCACGACAGGACAGTTTGTTTTAGCTCGCAGCTGCAGCCGGTAATAGAGCTCACGACCCGAACACTAACAGTTCTATGTCTACCACGTCGACCGTAACCCTGGACCAGCTCGAACTCCACAAGCCATGACATTTTGTAATGTGTAATTTGTGAGGAAAGAAAAATTCCAGTTGTTTTGATCGCTCGCATGCTGAAACTGTTATCCCGATAATAAAATGAAGCGCGCGCGCGCGCACGCACGCACGCACGCACGCACGCACGCAAACATACACACACACCCCCCGGCACGCACACTCTGTCTGTCTGTCTGTCTGTCTCTCTCTCTCTCTCAAATAAGTTTGAGAACTGGTCAAAAGACCAAAACATCCACCGTTTTCAAATAAAGTTATTTCAAGTTCTCTCTCTCTCTCTCTCTCTCTCTCTCTCTCACACACACACACACACACACGCACACACACACACACACACACACACACACACACACACACACACACACACACACACACAGACAGACAGAGGCGCGCACGCACTCATGCACATACGAGAAAGCACATACACCTTGACATTTAGATCCAGAACAAAAGCCACATTCAGTCGGGTGGGAGGAAAAAAAGGGTGGGGTATCTTTTCAATCGTCCGCTTGCTTTTCACGCCTCTCCATCCGTTCTCCGCCGCAACAGCAAATCTTTGCAACAGCATTAGAAAGTACTTCAGAATCGATTGTACAGTCTTAACCTCGTGTCAGCCAAAATGGTGTTGCAGATTCTTGAGAGTGGGTGTTTTAGGGTTTAAACGTCCTTTGCACCACATGAGCGATTTGCTGAAGTTTTTATCGGTAGAAGATGCACTTCAACGTACTACCTTTAGGGAAAGATGATATTACCTATCGCCGTGAGCATCTCATCTCATCGAAATCTTTCGAACTGGTTAAACCAGACATACGCTCCACTCACCCCCCCCCCCCCCCCTTCCTGTCAACTCTCCTTTCAAACTTAGACTGTGCTCCTGCGGCGAATTTAATCGACAATGCAGATCACTCCTGCGAAAACGATAAACCTATACATTCCCTTTTGAATTTACGTTATGACTCGACCACGCAAATGGCGATAGAATTTTGACATAATTTAACTGCTTGGACGGCATCAAGCGAGGTGAAGCAACTCAGCGGCGTGTCAGGTCTTGCACAATCGACCCCGGTCTTCAGTCAACACACAGCGACAGGAAGTCAGCCTGTGTTCCAGGCTTCTTTTGTCTTCCGTCGTGATCCACTGCCTGCTAAAACCACAAAGAACCGCCATAAATAAGTGACACGCTGGAATCTACTCCCTTTTCCCTTCAAACCGCGAAGTTTGTACCTAAATGACCCAGTGAATTGTGGCACTTGTGTATGCGCGTGATTGTGCCAGCATAAAAGACTGTGTGTCCGCGGAAGTTGCATGTGTTGTCTCGTTGTTTTCAGCAGCAGACATGAACCATCGAAAAAACGACTTTCCTTTTAACTATTAGTTTTTTTTTTCGCTAAAGAAAGAACCTTGAATTGTAGTTAGGACAGGGTCTGTGGTTTAGAATGTTTCCTTTCTGTTGCCGTTATTGATTTCAACAAACAATTCATATGTCTACGTCCGGTGAAGACACGTGTGTGTGTGTGTGTGTGTGTGTGTGTGTGTGTGTGTGTGTGTGTGTGTGTGTGTGTGTGTGTGTGTGTGTGTGTAAAATCCATCTTTGCTATGTGGTCAGTCGGTACCGGGTGTGCCATTAGTCAGACAAACAACTGTCGTACCGTTTGATACCCTTTGATTACAAGCGCGAAACAGGATGCAGGACAACGGGACAGAAAGGCAAGACAGTCTGTTTAGCTCGCAGCTGCAGCCTGTAATAGAGCTCACGACCCGGGCAATTAGGCAATTACTAAAATTAGACTCAGTCTTGCTCAGAATCCAAGGTAAAGATCTGAGAGACTTTTCTATTAGAATCTCAAGTTTCTTTGCGTTTGTCCTCAGAACGGCTAACGAAAGCTTCACAACACTGTCCGGCCATGTTTACTCCATTTGGATGCGCGAAAAGCAGTCCCAGTGGTATCACAAACGGTGAACAGCTTGTAAAAACGGTGAACAGCTTGTAAAAAAATGTGTCACTTACCCAGTCATGTCTCACAGTTTTTAAACGACACTGCCCCACTAAGGTGAAAACTCTCATTCAGTGATTGCCCCTGCGTGTTTCTGTTCTGCAGGGGAGAAAACTCCCACCAGACGTCTGGGCAAACACTGGAAAATTAATTTTCTCGGACGAATAGCTGAGATGACGATGTAGTTAAACTAGAAATCTCAAGGGGTTGTTTGCATGCTGAAAGTGAGTGTTGTTCTATTTTCGTATGAGAGGGAAGGCAAATGTGTATCGAATTTAAGATTTAAAAGCGTGATTACTAACATTACTATACTTCACAGCTGACAAATTTGATTTCGAAACAGATGCCTGCATACATAGTGAACTTGGACTGGGGAAAAGCTCTTACGCTGTTAGTTTCCTGTATTCCTTCGCCTTAATGTATTAACTGGTTCTGCGGTTTAAAATTCCTTTTCTTTTTAGGCAACAGCAACAAAAACAACAACAACAACAACATGAAACAAAAAACAAAAACAAAAACAAAAAAAACCCAACAAAAACAAACCACCACCACCACCACCACCACCATCACCACCACCAACAACAAGAACAACAACAAACAAACAAACAAAAATCAAAGCAATCCCTAAAATGGAGTTTTAAACCGTAGAACCAATCAT
Organism: Batillaria attramentaria; assembly: GCA_018292915.2. Classification (NCBI taxonomy): domain Eukaryota; kingdom Metazoa; phylum Mollusca; class Gastropoda; family Batillariidae; genus Batillaria; species Batillaria attramentaria. The sequence continues at coordinate 1,271,100 of JACVVK020000148.1, forward strand.
TAAATCAAAGCGAAGGAATATAGGAAATTAAGAGCTCACGAAGGTTTTTCTTTCATTTAAAAACAAACAAACAAACAAACAAACAATCCGAAACAACCACAACAAAAAATCCGTTTGCTGTTACTCTCTCTCTCTCTCTCTCGCTCTCTGTCTGTCTGTCTGTCTGTCTCTGTCTCTCTCTCTCTCTCTCTCTCTCTCTCTTGTGTTTGTGTGTGTTTAAACACAACAATGTACATTAAAGAGAGAATACCCTTTAAGCTGAATGCCCAGGGAAATTGATTTTTTTCAACTCATCCGATGTGTGACTTTAAAATTGATTTTTTTCAACTCATCCGATGTGTGACTTAAAAAAAATGTTTTGACGATAGATGAGTCAAATTTTAAGGAGGGTTTCGATCGGGTTCACTCAATTCCTACCAAGTAAGTTTGGGGTTGTGCACCAGTGGCCTCAATAATAACAAATCATAAATAATGTCTGGATGTCTGGATGTCTGGATGAATTTCAACTTTGGCGTTGTGGGAGTGTTGCGCTTTCATCATACTCGTGTTTGCTGCCATGAAAGCCGCAAATCAAGGAACCTCTAAATCTTGCCTGATTTTCGAATACAGGGCCAAAACCGAAAAAGAGTCAAAAACGTGAGGTGGGTGGGTGGGAGTTTGGGGGTTTAACGTCCTTTTCCACCACATACGGGTGATATCAAAGACGGGGGCAACGATGAAAAAGCCAGAACAAATATTTGGCCCCAGCCGGGATCCGAACTCACGACCCGAGCATTAGAAATCCAACGCTCTACCATTCGGCCCCCCGGCTCCCCTCCAAAACGTGGGATATTCGTGCGCGGTAGGAAGTGTGTTAAGCGAGTTGCATGCATCCTTTCACACCCAGATTCTCATTGAAAACGAGCGTGATGATCCGCCAGATAAGCACATTTGAAAGTATTACACATATCTCTGTACACACACATACGCCAGAGCCGAACCTCGGGTGAGTCGAAGCAAAAACCTTTTCCCGGCCAAACAAAGCAACACTCGGACAAGTCGAAGTTGTCACTGGCACTGGTGGGGGGTGCCGGAGTGGCCGAATGGTAGAGCGTTGGACTTCTAATGCTCGGGTCGTGAGTTCGTATCCCGGCTGGGGCCAAATATTTGTGTTGGCCTTTTCATCGTTGCCCCGTCTTTGATATCACCCGTATGTGATGGAAAAGGACGTTAAACCCCCAAACACTCCCCGCCCACTCACCCACCCTGGCACTCCTGGATTTTCCGTCTTCTGGTGGGTCGCCGCCAAGTCTTGAGTATCCGAAAGCATTTTTTTAATGGAGGTATAAACACTCTGCACGGGACTATGACAGTCTCCGTTTGGATATCCCGCGGGTCTAAAGGTGCGAGTTTAGTAGCATGAAGCAGTATGGTGAACCGAGAAGCACGTCTGCTCACAAAACTAGCTGGCTGATGTGACCCTCTGTCCTAATCTATAAGGATTCCTGTTGGAAATGTCCAAACTGTAAAGATGATTCACCATCAGAGGGTCTGCTTTGACCTCGGTGTTTCTGGCCATAACTCATTTTTACACTGTCTCGATCCGTTCATACAAATTTCATTGTCATCGGCCGGTACGGTATTCTTTTCATCGTGTTATCAAAACAGTATCACGTCAAAATATGAAACCATTTCTGAAAACCGCATTCGTTTGTTCGTGCGATCAAACATGAAACCGCGACAGCTGAATCGTCTCATCGTTATTTCATAAAATGAATGTATCTCTCGTTGACTTCAGAGAGTGCAGTATTTCTATCATCGTGTCATCAAAACTGTGTCGGGCAAACACATCAAATTGCTCCTGCATATGTGATGGTTAGTTAGTTAGTTATTTAGGGCTTATTACTGTTCCAACTCATTTGTGAAGCTTTGCAGTGATGAATTATGCTCATATGGCGGGTGCATGTCACACGTGGCAAATAAAAAAGGAACTGAGCTGATAATGGCGTAAAGTTTAACTCCGAAAAACGTTTGCATTTATGATCTCATTACGTTTTGTTATCGTACACGCATATGCACATTTTGTTTATTCAGAAAACGCACGACACCATCCAGGCAGCCAGCGTCCAGACAGACAGACAGACAGACAGACAGACAGACAGACAGACAGACAGACACACACACACACACACACACACACACACACACACACACACACACACACACACACACACACACACACACACATATTCTCTGTCTGTCTGTCTGTCTGTCTGTCTGTCTCCCCCTCTCTCTCTCTCACGCGCGCGCGCGCACACACACACACACACACACACACACACACACACACACACACACACACACACACACACACACACACACACACACACACACACGCACGCACGCACGCACACACACAGAAGCAGAAAATAATAGGTTCTAGAGCGGGGGGTAACACATTGGAAACTCGCTTACTCGAAGTCCTGTTTAGAATCCGATTCATCCGTCGTCCACAGATAAGTCAAACTTCGGATGACTGGAACAGAAATCAATACCCCCCGCACATTCGACTGTAACAAAAGATCAAAGCCAATGTGGCATTGTTTTCCAACAGCAAATCACAATGTGGTCTTCTTCTCGATGAAGCGTAAGTTCATTACACTGATAATGCTTGTCTGTGATCTTGCATGATTTGATTCTACCCTTAGTCAGATTGCCTCGTCGTCATGCAAACGGCGCATCAATTCATTTTAACCCCTATACAACGTGATGTCGTGTCTATACTGCGTATTTGAAATGCACCCAGGAGACGCTCAGAACTCCCGTACTCAAAGAAGAGACAAAAGTTTCTGCTTGGAAAAAAAAGAGAGAGAAGCATACATCGGCAACGTCTATAAGCAGACAAGCTCGATGGTGCGGTAAGAAAGTAACAGAAGTGGTTCGTTACATGAAGTTGGTTAGTTTTGTTCAAACCAACAGAGAGAGAGAGAGAGAGAGAGAGAGAGAGAGAGAGAGGATGCGTGTGGGGGTTGGGGAGATTACGTCCTTTTTTCACCACGTTAGGGTGATATCAAAGACGGGGCAAAGATGAAAAGGGCAGCACAAATCTTTGGCCCCAGCCAGGATTCGAACTCACGACCCGAGCATTGGCAGTCCAATGCTCTACCATTCGGTTATCCCGAGTCCCCGAGAGAGAGAGAGAGAGAGAGAGAGAGAGAGAGAGAGAGATTTACGTCTGCGTGTCGACAAAATGGCCGAATATCCCCCATGCGTGACAATTTTTAATAAAGGAGAGAAAAATGTACATGATCTCGGGCTGGTGTGTTGGTCATAGAGTTTGCCTCACCAAGGAGTAATCAGTAAAATGCTTTAACAGCACAGGAACGAAACCGAAATCTCCAACTCAGTCGTAAGGTGCGCGGAGGTCGCTTCTGCACTGGCGCTCGCGGAATACACCAAGAAAGCACGTGCTGCTTTGGCGTTAGTCCTTTACTGTTTACGGCGTTTGAACTGTGGATGTTTTCGGTTTGCTCAAAACACCGCGTCTTGACATCACACGGGTTTAAACTAATTATAGGTCATTTAAACCTTCGTATTTTTAATCCATATTTTTTTTGTGTTTGAGTTAGGATTTTGGGCGGGTGCCGGCAACATTTTCATCGTCGCCTCGTCTTTGATTCACCCATACGTGGCTGAAAAGGAAGTTTCAAACCCAGTGACCAGTCAGTAGCCTAACCCTCTCTGGCAGTCAAACGCACGCTAACATGAAATACAGCACATGGCCAGTACAAACAACCTGCTCTCCTCACTTGTACTTTGTTGGGCATCAAGGACAGTCACTGTGTTGCACCCGGATTGCCTCCATACACGAACACTAAACCCGCGATATAAAGTACAGGTAACTTGCCCAACCCTCCCCCCTCCCCCCCGACCCCGCCTCTCTGCCATTCGATTTACCATCCTAGATCGTCGCTCATCATTCGGTTAATACAAATATAGAGCATTCTGTGAATGAACCCCTGCCGTGTAGATGTATCATACAAGAAGCCATCGGCACTCATCGGACCGCAAACATCTGCCGGGTCGAAATAGGGAAGCTGGAGGGTCCCAGAGCCATAAAAGCGATTTAATTATTAATAAGTTGTTGCTGAAGGGCCAGGCGACCCATTAGTAAATTAGAGTGGAGGCAAATAGCGAGCAGCACCAAGATACGCTCGTGCGGACAAACTACTGGACATACAGCATATGGAGAAGGGGGGGGGGAGGGGGGCACCAGGGAAGGGGAGGGGGGAGGGGTGTGTGTGTCTGGGGGGAGGGGGGGGGGTTGTGTGCGTCATGTAGTGAACGTGGAGACGCAGGCCGCAGGGAAATCGGATATTGAGGAAGGCGGGGGCACGGGAGAGTATTGTACGAATTGTGATTGTTATTAATAATTATTAGGGTCAGATCACACCTGGTGTTCATTTCGCCTCTGCGCACTGCATCGTGGACTGACATTTTGCAATCTGCCTCCAATTTGAGCGATGGATGCTGTGGGTCCCAGACGTGAACCATTGTGCAAGGGAAATAAGTTTCTCAAGTATCAACCTTACCTCCCTTGACAGACTTATTCCTGTGACCTTCTCCACGTGAGGTCTGCTTCAGTCAAGTTCTGCATTCCGCACGTAAATATGATTTGATAACAGGAAACGTATTAAGCAAAGTGCCATGAGACTTTGACTGTTTTCGGAACTGACATGTAGCAAGTTCCTGATTGACACGTCATGCCAGCAAGTCGAAGTACGCGAATGGTCCGACAAACTAACCCACACCTGTGGCGAAGCATGTGTCTGACACAGAGATCAGAAGGTTAAACTTGAAAAAAAATGTGCGATGAGTACGGTTGCCATGGAGGCGGATTCGTTTAAGTCAGTGGGCGTGACTACAGGCGTCTGGGGCACATGTCAATACTATTGCACTTAAATTCGATCTGATAATAATCAAACTGCAGTAGATCCGAGGGACCTGTCGGACGTTCACTTGTACTTTGTTGGGCATTGGTGTTAATCAACCTGCACGCGCCGGTTTCGTCTCTCATCTCATCTCTGCCACAGTTGACGATCACTACGCACAAGGAGGTCGATCCGTCTCCCATCAGTGCCGGCACTGCGAGCGTGACTCGTAAGCAGCCAAAACCTCTCCGCCGCGCGAAAAACGCGAAGCAGCCGAACTGGAACCGAAGCACTACGTAAACTGTTAATCACATCCGCAAAGTAGTTCCCGGGAAACGTGAGCCTCGTTTGATTATCGTCGGTTTAGTTGTACATCTTTAGAGTGTTGTTAACAAATTTTATAGAAGATTAGACTTCTGCATTGCCAAAAACATGGAAACAGACACCGGAAAATTAACGCTTTCCCGCCAATTTCCGAAACTGTAGCTGAGACTAGATGGTGGTGGCGTCATAGTCGAAGCGAGCTGTGTGTGTGTGTTAGTATATCTTTTAGTGTCATGACTGGTCGAAGAGAAATTCGGACTGCTCCGTGGGTTTTCGATGAGAGAGTTGGTTGGTTGGTGGGTGTTTAACTTCCTCGTCTACCACGTCAATAGAGGGAGAGGGTAACGATGAAAAAGCCAGCACAAAGTTTTGGCTTGCAGCTGGAAATCGAACAGAGTGAGTTTGTCAGTGAGTTAGTGAATGATTGAGCGAAAGGTGTCCCATAATCGGACCTTTTGCCCCAGAGCACCCACTTTTCACGCCTAGCATTAGCAAACACTTCTCTCCGTTAGCTTTTTTGTTGCTGCGAGTTCGTCCTTTACTCCTTCTAGAATAGCTGAAGAAGTTCGGACGACCTCGCCACACGCAAAATTAATCAGTGAGTGATTGTCAAGTGCCTGTGGTTTAAAGCTCTAATGGTCTGACAGGAGAGAAAGGTTCGATCAAATGCATGCGGTAAGCGCTCTTTCAAGCGGATGGACGCCTCTCATGCGTGTCAGTGGAACTCGTCACGCATGACGGCGACATGCAGCGTCTATCAACATGTGCGTGCGCGACACATGTCGTTACTCTCGGCTCGTCTGATCAAACAGTGTTTTTACGCTATGGCGTTGCCAACAGTAACCGCGTGATTTCAGCATGAGCTTTACCTGCATAGTTTTCAATGGCTCAAAGCCGAGCTTTCGCAGATGGTCCATAAGACATAGAAATGTGAACTGTGATGATGATTAAAAATAAATGGAAAGGCACATTATTTTTTACCATATTGTGCTGTTTCGGAGAAAATATAACAATGGTCTTCCCTGCTTGGAAGTGTTTTTGCAGCAGTTGTCAATGTTTTATAGCAGGGATGCATTTCCGATGCGAAGTGATTCAGCCTGTGTCATCAACACACTGTCCAATCCTGTGGACACGAGAAAGGCCGGTCCAGTTTCATCCTAAAAAAACCGCATCAGACCATTGTAATTTGATGCGAATGCTTTTTGTCAGAGCTTGGCGCTAGCGAGTGTCTGTGACACTGACGTCCCGCCAGCAGCATCTGTAGGAAGACCTGCTGAGAGTAGCGAGTAGACCCAACGTATTTTTAGGCGCTGTTGGGATGCAGATTCTGTCCTGTCCCAAGTGGCCACCCAAAGGAAAAAGGAGGGTGAGTGGGTGGGTGTTTGGGAGTTTTACGGCCTTTTCCACCACGTATGCCAAAGAAAAAGGGTGAAGTGCTTTGCTCTTCCTTAACATGCGACCACCTTATGTGAGATGCAGCAGATAGCAGATAAGCAGTCGATTGGTTCGGAAATTCAGCATTCCTTATTACAGTCTTATGCAGGAGACCGCTTCGACAGGTCTAACTGTACAAACGTTCTCCTTGTTGAAGGCTCTGTGTGTGTGTGTGTGTGTGTGTGTGTGTGTGTGTGTGTGTGTGTGTATGTGTGTATGTGTGTGTTGAAGGCTGCTTTTGAAGGCCTTGTTTTGAAGGCCTTGTTGAAGGCTCTGTGTGTGTGTGTGTGTGTGTGTGTGTGTGTGTGTGTGTGTGTATACAAACAAGGACGAATGGACCCATCCTATAAAGTTGTTTCACCAAATGTCATGCTATTATTTTGTCTGCTTTGTTGTTGTTGCGAAATTTGCCCCATCCCATAAATTTGTTTCTCTGAAGAAAAACAACATAAAAAGTTTTAAGCCAGGACTATGTTTTGGCCGTATGTGTGAATGTTTGATGTCAGTTGACTGACAGATATGATTTTAATCGATCGATTGATGATTAATTCACTGGCTGACTAATGGACCGATCGATTGATTGATTGATTGATTGGGTAGAAGACTGCCACAAATATTAAAGATTTAATTCCCGGGATTTTTCGGGCATCAAAAACGCAACAAAACTGTGGATTTTGTTGGCATTCCACCGGGAAAACAATGCACGCGGGTATACCTGACAGAATGAATGTATAAGGTGGAGGCGGGGGGGGAGTTATAGAAAGAAGTGAAGAGGAAACCGGGGGGGGGGGAGGAGAGGGGGGAGGGGAGTGTGTCTGCAAGCTAAGGAAGTTTATGGGAGGGGTGCTGCCTTGGGAGGGGAGCAGAAAAGCGGCACTAAACAGCCAAGTGCCAATAGGTTGATTGAATGGAATGCTTGGTCAAATTTAATTTTACGCCGTGAAAAGTGTTGGGTGAAATTTCCCACGCCAAAGGACGGAACAGCTTCGAGTGGTTGTGCACATTTTTGACGATAGATGCGTGAAAACTTTCTCGCTTCAGGAGATTCGGATAAGAGCTGCATACTTATTATCCCAAACGCCTACCTAGGGGAATTGATGCACAGACACAGACACAGACACACAGACACACACACACACACACACACACACACACACACACACACACACACACACACACACACACACACACACGTTGTGTGATGTAGTTTCTGGTGTATTCTAAGTGTTACACTTTTCATACGAAAACATTCTTCTTGTGAAAATATTTTACGCATGATCAAGCCATTAACACACAATGAACTGAGCTAATTTCACTTTCTAAAACCGTCGCCATCCTTTCAACGATTCATGAACAACAAAGGAAGAACCGTTCATTTGTCACTATAAAACGTCTAGAAAAGGAATTGCAACACTCTTCTGCAGAAACATCTTTTTTTTTTCTTTTTTTTTTTTGCATTCATGCACTTTCTGAACGTAGAATGGAGTACTACAAAGCGGAGAAACTCCTACGCTGGTCCTTTAGCCTGGAATTTTCTCCCTCATTCACTGCGCCAATCACCCTCCCTTCAAACTTTCAAGATAAACCCCAAAACCCACCTGTTATCTGCCCTAAACACCATTTAACTCTTCCGGGCTGCGTCATGTGTGTGTGTGTGTGTGTGTGTGTGTGTGTGTGTGTGTGTGTGTGTGTGTGTGTGTGTGTGTGTGTGTGTGTGTGTGTGTGTGTGTGTGTGTTGCGGCTTTATGGCTTTATCAGTTCATGGCTTTGTATATTTTTGAACATGTTTCTTCCTTTTCACTTCTTATTTTATTTTATTTATTATTATTATTATTTTTTTTTTGCTGCCCCAACTCTTTGCCAGCTCCAGTGGTGTTCCTCCCAGGTCATGGGCGGAACCCACGGAGGACTCGGAAGCTGGGACAATTTTTTTTATTATTATGCATGATGATGGAGATGAGGATAGTAAGATGATGCTATGGAGGTCCATGTGGTTTGGGACTGCGGGACAGGGCCGCATTCCACGCTTCCTGTCATAAATATCCCGGCATTAACCAGGCCCGGGAACTACAGCACCTGCGGTGCCGGCCGTGTAATCATCCACATCATAAGACGTGTCATACAAAGGGAAGCACCCCCAAAGTCGCACCCGTGAAGTGGGTGAATCTCGGCTGTGTGGCAACAGCCTCCCCATTGGGCCCATAGCACACCCGCTCTGGGTAGGAGCCGACCTAGGTAGGAAAAATCCCGCTTGCCTCGGCTGGGATTCGAACCCGGGTCTCCCGGTCCATGATCCGAAGTGCTAACCACTACACTACGGGGGCCGGTTCTTCTTATTTTATTTTATTTTTTAAAGCGCTTAGAACTGTTATTTGTTAATAGGTTATAGCGCTATATAAAGATGATGATGATGATGATGATGCTGACGACGACGATGATTAAATATAATTGAAGACTCGTATACTTTTACCGACTATTTTCCCATCTGCAAAGTAAGTTTGGATAAAAGGTTGTTTTAAAGGCGACATTTCTATCTTTGCCGCAGAATATCAGCCGAAAAGGCCCAGGATCGTGCGCTGAAGACAATAGGCAAAACAGAAGCACAATCTGTTTTGTCTGATATCCTGTAAACATGGTTTGGCCCTTCTGACTTTTTGGACTTTTACGGGTCAGGGTCGTTTCTACTGACGATCGTCTCCGTACTGACATCTGTCACTTATCTGTCTGTCACATATCCGTATCCTCGATTTGACAAACGAAAGGAAAGAGGAGTCTAGACATATCTCAACTTGAATACTGATCAACACATTGTTAGTGACGACAGCGTTTTATGTCAGTTTCCTCCGCTCGTCACGACCATAGCTAAGCTTGGAAGCTGACTCGTCGAAACTTCCTGAAGAGAACGCGCGCACTGTTGTTACGAGAATCCATCCATACCGGAACGCATTGAGATCGAAATTCTGTTGTAGAAAAAGGTATCATTAGCTTGAACAGAGACAGATGCACAACCAGCAAAAAATCAAGAAGATCAGAAAAACAACAGCAGTAACAACAGGAACAACAATAATAACAAACAAGCAAACAAACAATACAAAGCAACAACAAAAACAAAAACAACGACGACAACCAAACAGAAAAGCTAACCAACAGCAACAAACAGCAGCAACCACGGGCAAAAAGACAAATGTGGTGTTTTTTTCTGATCTGGTTGCACAGGAAGGGAGATGTAAAGAAAGCGTGGTTTTTGCTTTCTTGCTTATACACGTAGAAGAGCATAGACGCTCAGTCTGGAATCCTGTTCAAACCACTTGAAAGGAGATGATTCCTTTTGATTGTTCGTATTGTTGCTGCACTTTTCGTACATGAATCCCAGCGGGGGCCAAATATTTGTGCTGGCCTTTTTCTCGTTGTCCCGTCTTTGATATCACCCTTACGTGGTGGAAAAGGACGTTAAACTCCTAAACACCCATCCCCCACCCCTTTATGTACATGTGGGTTTTTTGGGGGGTCATGTGGTCACCATCCGCATTCATTAAACATCTAGGACAAAAATTAGATAGACTGCAAAAATACCCAATCACTTACAGATCACGTCATCCTGTTAGTTCATTATAGTGTTGGCAGGTGATTGCCCTGTGACTTTATTTTCAATGGTTCCTTGTTCAGATTCATTAGTCGTTGAATTTGGCCACTGTTTCTGAGTGATTGCATGCTGTCTAGCTTAAGTACGATTTTAAAAAATCGAGATGTACGTACTTTCACATGGCCATTTTTACGAGCTGCCACTGACAAGATTATCACCTGTTCACACTCGCACCCACGTCTGTTCGCAATCACGCTAACTACACGAGGTGTTCCTTCACGTCGTTAAGAATCAGGCATGGGAAAAGTCATTACTTACTTAGGCCCTTGGCTCCACGTGGAGCATAGGCCATCGACAACCCTTCGCCATCGCACTCTGTTCTGGGCTAGTCTTGCCACTCCAGTCCAGTTGGTCCCCTGCTTACATAGCTCTGCCTCAGTGTCCCGCCTCCAGCTGTTGCGAGGCCGGCCTCTCTTCCTTTTCCCCTGCGGGTTCCATGTCAGGGCTTGGCGTGTGGTGCTGGATGCTGGCTTCCTGAGGGTGTGTCCAATCCAGCCCCACTTCCTCCGCAGGATCTGCTTGGCCACTGGTTCCTGCCCCGCTCGCTCCCACAGCTCTTCATTCCGGATCTTCTCTGGCCATCGGATGTTGAAAAGTCATTAGGGGCTAGTTAATTCCGACAGTATTCATTTACACACAGTGCCAAGTAGCTTATTGTGCGACGTACGCCACTGACTTCCGTCACCAATTAAGATGTGGAACAAAATATTTTTTGCGAGTTTAATAGATAGTCATGCGACTTCACGTGAGGTCACGGTCTGACTGACTTTATTTTCCAAGGAAAGAGGTTATAGGCGCGTAGGCCCAAATTGCAAACCTGTCCTTGCTAACATCTACATGAACAAAATTAAGTAAAACAAACATCAAGTGCAAAACAAAACAAAAGCGATGCTAAGTAAAACTGACATCATGTTTATGCAGGAACAACAACAACAACAACACACACACACACACACACACACACACACACACACACACACACACACACACACACACACACACACACACACACACATATCAGTACACACACGCGCGCTCCGCGCGTAGGAGAAAGAGTTGGAGAACTCACATTTGACTGAGCTAAATTTCACACTTTTAGTCCTTTTGTTTGTAGCAGACGATGAAGTAAACTAAACTGGTCTGAAATAAACAACGGAGTAATGTATAGGAGGGAATGTTGCACGACAGATGTTAACAAAAGATACTGAAGACACATGACATTACTACGATTCATGATTCAGCACAGCTGTGGACACTCTTCAAACGAATGCAATATCCTGACGTTGTGATGAGAGTAGTTTGGATGTACTATTCTCAGCTGACTCGTGGTACTGGAACACATAACCGGCAATTTTGCCCAATGCCAAAAGATCGACAAGGGTGCGGTTTAACATGTACCTAGCATTGCTTCGCCTACCTCAGACAGACCAAACCCCAGCAAATAAAACCACATACTTATCATCATGTAGGAAGACCAACTGAAACCCAGCTGTGACAATTCAGTCTTTCACTGACCAACCAATTTTTTTTTTTTTTTTAAGACCCGATAGATTTTTCATATTTATTTACATGTTGTTTTAAAGTGGGAATTTTTATGTTTTATAGGACCTGGCAGGAAGGGACTTTCATGAGCCGCGAATTAGCCTTTGTTGCTTGCGCGGCGTTAAGCCCTAAATAACTAACTAACTAACTAGCTGTGACAAGCGTTGACGATTGTGACGTAGGTGACAGGAATGGCGTCATGGACACTACTTAAGTCAATGCAGTATCCTGACTTCATCTAACAAACATCAAAACGTGGCTACTTTGTAACAATACCTACTGAAACACGTGACATCTCCTACTGAAACACGTGACATCTTTTTTGTTGACTGACGCACGAAGCAACATTGGCGAGTGGCAATATCAGTATAATGTTCCTGGTGATGTGATGATAGATAACACAAAAACAGTTCTGAAAGATCTGTGAGCATAAAAAATGGTCGCATTAGCGCCTTTAGCTGAGGCAAGCGATTTTTTTTTCTTGCCGAGTTCGCCTCTTATCCAGAGCGAGCGTGTTATTGCTATTGAAAACGAACGGGGGTTAACCACAAAGGTCTTCGAGGAGAACGGAATATATACGAGAAGCAAGCATTGAGGGTCTGCCCACTGAGTGCGAGGCAGTGCGAGAAATACGAGGATGAGTTAACGCATCTGAAATCATGACACAGAAGATGTGTTTTTGATATGATAGCTGGGAGGGGGATAAGAGGGTGGGATTTTAGTTTTGTTACCTTTGCTGGACAGGGGGCAGTCGAGTTAACGCTGCTGGTCCGTTTCCAACAGTAAAGAGTCCGCCCGCCAGCACTAATCCTGAAAGAAGTGAAGAATGGCTTTCACTATCAGAAACACATTTTCTGTTTTATTTTTTTTTCGGTGGTGTTACATGTTTCAGCTCTTCCTCGCATATCATCTCACGCCCTGGAACATACGAACAGTACCTCGCACTATTTGGACGGACCCTCACTGCCTGAGACCAGTCTCCTCGATATCAGTTTTACGTGGCGCGGTTACCCTCGCGAAAAGGCTGTTACCAGACAGCTGCAGCTGAGACTCATCTAATCCGGGCCACCCTCTTTTTTTTTTTTTTGCTAGAGATTTGCAATCAAATAGTGTGGCCCCAACTTAGACTCACCCACTCCAAGGGGTGCGACCGGCTTTGGGCGTGCCGGGTAGAGAAATAAGACCTAGATTGACGAAGACGTCAGTTTCCTGAAGCTAGCAGAAAGTACGCCATCTTGTTCAATGAATCAAGGGATCATTGGGGTTCCACAGTGGCTCAAAGGTGAAACGCGTGGAGTTATAGGGTCACGGTGCTCACGGTCAACTATAGCAACAGTAAGTGGGTACGATTACTTCCCTTGCTTTAAGCTGCTGACGACATATTTTTGCTAATTCAGCGTCTAGAGGGGAACAGCCTTGTCAGGTTTTATAGCAGAATGTAGACTAAGAAGTCTTTGAAATTCGAAGGGAAAGTTTAGGGATTTTAAACGAATAACACAGTAGGATATTTAGTAGTATCTTTAGGTACTCTAATTCTCCCTTCTTCTAGACTACACTGGCATTGGTTGGGCCCTTGAGGGCTGAAAATTGCGATCGCTACTAAGAACGAACATTAATATATCCACATGGGGTGGAGAGAGAGGCTGAAATCCATAAGGTGGCATCTTCTGTTTATCGCAAAGAAATCACACAAACCGAAGTCACTTGGTTCCTTGTGACCCCTCCCCCACTCTCCAAATCCAGGATGCAATCGAAAGACAATTTCAGTTTTCCTCATCGCAGGTCAAACTGCCCCGCACCTCAGCGTCTGCCATCACGTGTGCCCTGCAAAAATGAGGACAGCGTCACAGTCGACAAGAGCCTCGATCCATAAATCATATCTCTATATTTACTCGTCACAGGTCACGAATGTCCCCCGCGCCCTGGCAGGCTGTCCCAGCACGTGCAGTCCTTAACCTAGGTAGTAAAGTCGCCTGTGGAACCATCGATCATAATCAGGATCCAGTGCCAGTGACATCGAGTGGTCGCCATCATTGTTCAGCCATCCC
>JACVVK020000148.1:1290000-1312500 GCA_018292915.2 Batillaria attramentaria
CGTCGGCCGTGTCTTTGAAATGGCCCACCGGTGACCCGTGCAATTTCCTATCAAACAACATCTCCAGTCACGCGCGTTGCTTGCAACTCCGGTGCAGACCCTGGCTCAGTTTTCAACTGTCCATCGGGGCTGGTTCTCAGATCAGCTTTCAAATCAAAGTGCTGCACTTTTTTTGGTGTTTTTTTTGGTTGTTTGGTGTTTTTGGCTTTACTTCTCTTTTTCATGCCATTCCTGCTTTATACACGCGCTATTACACTCGTGACGTCAAAAATCGCGTGAAACCTGCATTACGGTCTTCATGCTCGTGTAGCCTAGGGCAGCGCTCAAACTATGCAGCTCAGGGAGGGGGTTGAAGCGGGGTGGGGCTGTGGGGGCGGGGGGTGCAAGTAGGGTTTTGAAAATTTTGAAAGGGTTGTGTTTGCGTGGCCGTGGAGCGAAGAGGACAGGCCCTGTCGACCAGTGAAGCGGTGATCGGCCCCTGATGACACTGAACACTAGAGGTCGTCGGGTTTTGTTGATCTGATGTCTTGGGTCAACACTGGAAATCGCCTCCTTTTTGTGAGCAATAAGCTAAAGCTGGGTGGGTGTGAGAAAGAATCGTTAATGGTGGGGGTGGAAGGGGTGGAGGTGAGGAGGAAGGGGGAGAGGGAAGAAGAGAGTGAAATTGTTGTCATACTCCACTGGAGGATGTCGGTCGGAGCACTTGAGCTTCCAGCTTTCTCGATCGTCGTCGTCGTCGTCGTCATCATCATCATTGTCAATGTCATTGTCATTATTAACTCCGTTATTGTTCTCCCCCCCCCCCCCGCCTCGTTATCTAAAGTTAAATCGCAATACTAAACTTTACCTGTTCGTCTGAAATATGTTTTCGTAGTATATATCTTGGGTGGAATTGTTTTTCATTTTCTTTTATTATTATTATTATTATTATTATATATTATTATTATTATATATTATTATTATTATTATTATTATATTTTATATCATTACTATTATTATTATTATATTATTATTATTATTATTATATTATTATTATCATTATTATTATTATTATTATTATTATTATTATATTATTATCATTACTATTATTATATTATTATTATTATTATTATTATATTATTATTATTATTATTACTATTATTATTATTATTATTATTATTATTATATTATGAATGACTGAGGAACTCTTGAAATTAATGCTATTTTCGGATTACCTCAGTTTGTGTGGACCTGTAGGCTGTCAGTCTGTAGGCACACCAGGTACTGGGGATCAGGTCGTGTGTGTGTGTGTGTGTGTGTGTGTGTGTGTGTGTGTGTGTGTGTGTGTGTGTGTGTGTGTTTGTGTGTGCGTGCGCGCGCGCGCGTGTGTGTGTGTTTGTGTGTGTATTTAGAACTGCATTTATTTCCATTGTGGGCTGAACATTTCTAAAGCAGGATACGCCCTTACCATTAACTCACAAAGCTGATCCCAGTTCTTGCTCCTTCGTAAACAGACACTAAAGAGATGACTTAAAAAAGGCAGTGAGGGGGAGGGGGAGGGGGAGGGGAGAGGGTGATTCTGGAGGGGCGTAGCTTGTTTTGTGGCGCCTGGTCGCTGATTACTGAAAACAAGGAGAGGGCGTGGAGAGAGTGTCCCACAAGATGGCGGGCGGATCGGAAACACGACTGGACGCACGGCAAGAGGAAAAGAAGGGAGAGGAAATGAGAAGGCCGCCTGGCCGTCAAGTCACACTCGGCTTGCTTTTTTAGGATTTCGACACTCACTCGGTTGCAATGACCTGTCGCTGGAAGTGATAGCTGGCCTAAACAGTGCGTATACACTCCGGCACAGGGCAGCGTTGTTGCTCGCGCGCGCGCAACACACATACTCACACACACACACACACACACACACACCACACACACAGGGTGCCGTGCGAGTAAGTTACCTCAGCCTTATAACCTCTGATAACAGCCCTGGTAATCAGTGTAAAGTTTAAGAGCACAGCCATGTAATGCCATTCTTGTTTTATGGATACCCAAGGAGCTTTGTTTCAGAGGTGAACATGAGTATTGTAGCCTGTTGAAACTGACAAAACAGTGCGTCAGTGTGTGTTGTGTGTGTTGCAAACTATCTGTCTGCTGTTTGGTTCATCTGCATAAGGTGCCGCAGTTCTTCTTCTGTTTCAACAGATATCTCTTTTACACCTGCAAACCACAAACAAACAACAAAACAGTTAAGCGAACAAGGAACGAACAAAGAAAGAAAGAAATTAAAAGAAAAGCAGCCAACCAGCTAAACAAAACCCAACTGGTACCATTAGTAGTTGTAGTAACGATGAACTAAAACACAGTTTCTCTGTCCTCTCTGGATGCTTTTCCTGATTCCAAACAAACAAACAAACAAACAAACAAACAAACAAACAAACAAACAAACAAACAAACAAACAAACAAACAATACCACTGATACGAGTAGTTACATCAATAACAAACACCCAAGCAACCAAAAAATCGACACAACCAACTATTCAACTAAGCCTAAACCAATAAAAGCGACATAAAAGGGACAGAAACCACTTAACTTTCACAAAGGACGGCACGGGTCAACGTTTCGGCTTTCGCCTTCCTCAGGACACAAACAAATGGGACATAACTTCAACAAATAAAAGGTAACTCTGCTGACATACTGACATACACGGCGCGGGAAAAAAAATCGATTAATTGAAAGAAAAAAAAAACCTATGGGGAGAAAAAGACCAGAAAACAATAGTAAAAACATCACAACACCGTTTCCGATTCTAAGCCTAAACCGATTAATTTCAATCGCATGACTAATACTAGAGGAAAATAGGCTGTTCCTGATTCCAAAGGAGATATTATCATGCATTGGTCTCATGGACCAGATGCGACACTTTCCACGAAAGCGACGAGACAGATTCAGGCGGGGGAGACGGGTGTTGATTTGTTTTCACCAAGCCGACCTACAAAGGAAATAGAGTCGGGATGAAACATCCTCGGTGTCTCACTCACCGGAAGCACTCTTTGAAAAAAAAAGGTTTGTTAGTGATTGAACTTCCGTGTGTGTTGAAAACTCCATCAAACAGGACGAAAAGTTAGAATGCCAACTCCTGCGGGGGGGAGGGGTTCGGGTCGTCTCGGCACGATGAAGGGTCGGTTAGCCCAAAGAAAAAAGTGATACATTATCGATTTCACGTCAGTCAGATAGGGACTGTAGGTTCACTCTGTGGGACAGCAAGTAAATTACTGACGTACACGAGTGATCATCGCTGTACATGAACCTTGCCAACGTCATGAGGAAGACAAGCTGGTTCTAGCTGTTTATCATCGCTGTAGGTGAACCTTGCCAACGCCACGAAGAAGACAAGGTGGTCCTAGCTGTCGGCATCGCTGGCGTCGTGGGATATCTCTCACGGCAGCAGAGCATCGGACCCTCGACAGATCAAAACCTGCACAGGACTTTCTCCACTGTTTCCGTCCTTTAAATCACCTTTGTGGTGGTAAAAAAACAAAACCCAACAAAAACAAAAACACAATAACAACAACAACAATAGTAGCAGCAGCAGCAGCAGCAACAACAACAACTCTTTTCGATGTTGACAGTTGGGAGCCGTGGTGGCCAAATGGTAGAGCGTTGGACTTCTAATGCTCGGGTCGTGAGTTCGTATCCCGGCTGGGGCCAAATATTTATGCTGGCTTTTCCATCGATGCCCCGTCTTTGATATCACCTGTATGTGGTAAAAAAAGGACGTTAAATCCCCAGACACCCACCCACCTACCCGGTGTTGACAGGACGCTCACACACGGAGGACACATGTTTACATGGTTTCAACAGACTTCTGGAGCAATCTGTCTCGCTTCGCTGGAGGACTGACAACACAGCAACAACAACGACAACAACGTTGTCTAGACTTGATACACATGTTTATGTGGGTTAAAGAGCCTTCCGGAGCAGTTTTTCTCGCTTTCTAGCTGCCTCGTGGGTGTTTGGCATTGTCTGAAGCCTTCTGCTGGCTCAGTGCCAGCCTCTTAAAGGCTGTCACTGGGCAGGTGTCTCAGTGCTACGAAAGATCTTAGAACGATTTGTATTTTAGGATTATGTGCCTTGAGGTTAGCGAAAGGGTTGCCCTGACTAGGCTGGCCACAACATGGGAAAAATGTATCGATTTGGATGATGCACGATGACGCCATGTGTATGTCAGTCATTTTACTCTGGGTGAGACTTATTGCTGTAGACTACAGAGAACGTGAAGGGAAACAGTAGAGATGGAGTGAATGACGAAAATTGTCGTGATAACTGGCTTGCCCATAAGATCAATTTCGTCTGGTACGCGAGACTACCGGTGGGTGAGAATGTGTGTGTGTGTGTGTGTGTGTGTGTGTGTGTGTGTGTGTGTGTGTGTGTGTGTGTGTGTGTGTGTGTGCAAACAACAGTGACAAACGCAAAAACCTAATAAAATGCAAATGCTTGGCATGGAAGTATATTATGTTACAACGAAAGGCCACTATACGCTGAGGATCAACAGTGATGTAAGTTAACTTGATGGCTGTGCAGGGTGAAAAGTGATTACTTAACTATTTATTTCCGTACCTTTGAGTGTGTGCGCTTTGGTATATTCCATGTTTGTTTGGTTCAACTGTCAGTTTTGTAGAATTTTATGGGGTCAAAATTTCAGAGACATTGTGTGATCCACGAATGCCTTGTGCGCCTCTTTTTGTGGCTTACTTTCACCTGCTCTAAATTCCCACGTGAGCCTCTCTGTGTGTGTGTGTGTGTGTGTGTGTGTGTGTGTGTGTGTGTGTGTGTGTGTGTGTGTGGTGGTGGTGGTGGTGGTGGGGGTTAAAAGGGGGAGGAACAGCTTGTGTGTGTGTGTGTGTGTGTGTGTGTGTGTGTGTGTGTGTGTGTGTGTGTGTGTGCTGTCCCATACAGTTACACTGCCAAGAGTCTTCAGGGATCCAGAAAACGGGTTTGGGTGTCACACGATTTATGTGCGAATAACTGAATTCTTCGGGACGCCTCACAAGCCGACAAAAAAGAAAAGAAAAAGAAAATAGAGACGTGACGAAGTTCAGCGGACAAATCTCATTCACTGAAATGTTTACAATTCTAAACATGCCCCTAGTTCTTTCTTAATCTGACTCACTCCCGCCTTGTTTCGCTGATGCCGTTTGGGTAACGATTTACACCCAACACCTCGATCTAAAAGCTCGACGGTCGACATGATTTTATGTTATAAAATCGAGTCAATAAAACCCACTCCTTCGCAGCTTCCACAAGAGTATACTCGAGAGGGCCCGTGAGGTGAAAGTCAAGTGAGTCTCCCTCCTCACGCAATTGTGCAACGGTCAGCCTCCCTCCCTGAAGACGCTTTCCCCGTGGGGGCAGTTGCAGGGCAAAGCTGAAATTAAGAAATGATGGAGAGATTCCGCCGGCCTGTCGTTTGAAGTAGCGACAAATGAATGCTGTCTCGGCGTGGGTTGCGTTCGTGAGTTTGCCGCGAGATTTGTAGGCCCATCATCACTCTGCCGTTTCCCTGTCGTCTCTCTTCTCTTCTGGCTTTCTTGTCTTGCCCACTCTTACCCCTTTCTTGTTCGGTCTCTCCCGGCTCTGCTGCCTATACGTTAGGACCACTGTACACGTCCCTTGGCCCGCTGGCCTCCATTCAGTTCCTGGATTAAGAGGACCGGAAACCCTGCAGTCTGAATTTGGGAGTAAATATATCGGCGGCTTTACAATTCTTGTTGCGAAGAGGGGTTTGCAGAACAGAGCAGGCGGTGTCAAGGAGTAAATGTCCCCCCCCGTCCTTTGCCCCAGGGACACTACTTTCAAACTGCAAAAAGAAGGGGAGTTTCGGGGTCACCACACATGTTTTTCCCTCATCACCAACGGAGGGTTATTTCAGAAATTATCTTTCCGCTACGAGGCGTGATTCCACATGCTTCTTTTATTCCCTGGTGTACGTTGTGCCGACATCTCATCCATTACTGGCCGGTGTAGCTAATGGAGGAATTCTCCAAGCTAGCAGGCAGAACACCACAAACTACAGCAAAAAAGAAAGAAAGAAAGAAAGAAAAAAAAAGAAGAAGAAGAATTCGAAGCAAGTCTTAATGTGTGCAACTTCAGCGATTGCCATCTCGATCTGCAGGAAGTTTCTTATTGCAGCAAGATTTAGGATCGGCAGCTTTACAAGTCTTGTTGCATCGAGGGGTCGACAGAACAGTGGGGAAAAAATGACATTTGACATTTTGTGGTGGTGGTGGTGGGGAGGGATTTGTATGTCAACCTTGAAAATCGTTTTGTATTTTTTTTTTATACAAAAAAAAATAACGCGCTCACTTGAAAGCTCTTGAAAGAGATATTGTTCAACGGCCGATACTGTGAGGCTCGGTTTCCAAAGGTATGCACATCATGAGAGGGATCCCCCTTTCGAAGGTGGGCGGCTGATTAGATTGGCTTATTACCCTGATCTCTATTGTACGAGGGCTTGGCTCTGTGGGATTACGTGACTCGTAGTCATAGAACCATAGTCGTAGAACCAGACAATCCGTGGCTCTTAGCCACTCCTACAGACGCCAATTCTTTAAAGTCACCATACCCAATGGTAAAAGAGTCGTATTTCTCTCGTTCTCGCTGTCTGTCTGTCTCTCAGTGTGTGTGTGTGTGTGTGTGTGTGTGTGTGTACGTGCGTGCGTGTGTGTGTGTGCCCGTGTTGCCAACCTCCCCACCCCAACCCCTACCCACCTACTAAGTAACAGTGGCAGAAGTAGCAGGAAAACTTCAAAATTCTGGAGGGGGGAGCCATGTCGTATCGGTGTGCAATGTAAGGCCCGAGGATACGCCTCAAGAAATTGAGGACGATTCAATCTGTCGCCCTTTTTATTCAGGTGGCGACTATGTGTCCCACACTGGTTAGTTCTGCTGGAGATCTTACGAGTCGCGCTGACTCCCATGGGCATTTCGTCTGGTGGTTTCAGTTCTTGGCACTCTTCGATTGATTTTCTTTTCTCTGAAACACGAAAGTGTCAGGGTACCTCGTTGTTGTTAGGGTCTTTTCAAAGTAAAGTACACTTGGAATCTGTTTAGCTATTTAACAGGATTGACCACTGGGAACGGACAATTGTGGAACATTCGCTAAAGATGTAGTATGACTGCATGAATGAATCCGTTAAGAAATTCCGGAAGTCCTTACGGAGGAACAAATTTTCTTCTCGGACTTTAAAGGGATCATGTTAGACTCGAAGAAAAATCATTATTTGAAAGCATGCACATTAGATTCAGCACACACGGTTTTGGCTACAGTTACGTATCAAATATATGTAACAAGTCATCAACATATCCAGCGCAATTGCAAGTGCTCAGTATTTTTCCAGTTCTCGAATATTTGACGGGCATTTATTTTTTAATGTGTATTAAAACAGGAAATACCAAAAACCAAAACCAGTCAGTTTCACAGTCTCTTCAAAAAGGCGACGGACAATAACCGCTTACCAAAATGGAAACAAAGTCTTAAGTGTCTGTATTGGCTGTGTGTCATCAGTGTCACACAATCCAGGAACAAAATGAATACTTAAAATAATTATAAGCAGATACAGCATCTGGGTGCATTACATATCTGTCCATCTCCAACTCCTCAAAAGACTTGGTTGGCTGACAGTTTGAGCCTGAGTTCTTTCATTTTGTATGCAGAAAACGATTTTTGTTCTTTTGTTTCTTTCGTACGGTTGCCACTGAAGCACATACGGGACAATCAAGAAAGGGAACTGAATTCACATTCCGAGCATTGACAGCCCAGCGCTTTGTCCCATACAGCCATCCACGTAGCAGACCAAAGGACACAATTGCACGAGGTCTCAAAATGCCTATATATATTCCCTATTAGTCTCAGGCATCATAGTCACCCCTAAAAATGCTTCAGTCTACAAAAATTACCATGCACAGACCATTCAAAGGCACGCACCTGACAGGATTACAAAAAATTGAATGTCTCCTTTCCGCTCAAGCCTCGCTGGAGTAATGCACGTCTCCTTTCTGTTTAGGCCAGAGAGGCAGTTCACACAAATCCGCTGGCATCACTTGCGCTCGACCTCTGTGCAAAAAGTCCCAGCTTCACTGGCAGCTTGCCTCTTGTTGCGGCCGCCTGGCATGCGCCTTGACCTACATACCACAAAAATCACGAAAATCATTTTTTTTAAGTCTTGTTTTTGGTTACCACATCAGTACATGTAACATTTCTTACTCATAAAAAAATCACGAAAATCATGCTTTTTCGTGACAACAAAAATCGCTACAAACTAGCGCACTCGCCAAACAGGGTACCTCAAATAAACACCAAGCATGAACCCACGCTAAGTTTGTGTCCTTACGCCAGCAGAGAGGAAACGAAAATCTGCATCTGAAAATTTGTCAGAAAGCGATCGCTGCAACGTAAGGTCGAACAAAAAAAAGCCGTCAGCTGTGATCGTAAAAGCAAACCATTGCACATGCCATGATACTCATTGCTCTTACGGGCTTTTTGTCATCCATGACATTTCCAGAGGCAAGCGAGGAAATTCCCTAAGGACAGTTTTGGAAGCTGTTTGTGGCGCTGCAGGCGTGAGGCAACACGTCGCAGAAAGTCCCACACGCTGTTTCGTAAAGTTTGGCCGTCGGCGTTGATGTGTTGACCCTGTCCAGTCGGGTGTGTGTCGTAACAATGACGAAAAGCACTATTCGTTCGAATTCTGATCCAAGCTAGATTGGAAACTGAAAAGTTAGTTTTGCCCCGTTTTGCCGTCACTTTCATTTGTTCTTCCTGCACGGACTGAACAGATCCCGGGGAGACAGGCAAGATGGCCGTCCATTTCGTGTGCAGACTCTTGACGCGCAGTCCTTGTAGGAACTTTTCCTTCCACAGCGAATCACAACTCCCACTACCCTTTTCACTGCCCCCCCCCCCCCCCCGGGAAACCCCCCCCCCCCCCCCCCCCAAAACCCAAAAAACCCCCCCCCCCCCCCCCCAAAAAACAAAAAAAAACAAAAAAACAAAAAAACAAAAAACAAAAAAAACAAAAGACAAACAAAAAAAAAAAAAACAAACAAACAACAAACAAAACAAAAAAAACAAAACAAACAAAAAAAAACAACAAACAAAAAAAAAAAAAAACAACTAAAACGGCAACTAAAACGAGAACAAAACAACAACAAAAACAATGTAACCCCAATGAGAACAGCAACGAAAACCGAAACAACTACAGCAACCACAACCACAACCACAATCACAACAACCCAGCCGCCTCCCCGTCACCCTCACCCCCCCCCCCCCCCCCCCAAAAAAAAAAAAAAAAAGGGGGGGGGGGGTGTTTGGTAGCTTAACGTCAAAAAAAAAAAAAAAAGAGTAAACAACAACAACAGACCTAAAGAAAAAGCTGAATTAAAAAAAAAAACACTGAGCGGAAAAAAACATAGACTGATAACAACGACAAATTGACAACCCGAAAACAAAAACAAACAAGCTACCATTGGTTTTGTTTTTTCTACGATATGCCCTCGGCGTTATTACGACGTCCAGTTTGCTGAGAAAACAGCACGCGATCCTGTTGTGTGAATCAATGGCGGCGACCTGCGATACAGATAACTGCTGACGGTTGCCCTCCAATCGCCAGGAGACCTGCTGGTGCGGCGGTCATAAGGGCACGGAGCCAGACAAAACAGAGTTATTTTCAAATTGACATACAGTAAAAACAAGCATGGGAATGTATTGCAAAAGCTGCGTCGGGCTGAAACAGAAGAGAAAGGAACAACAACAGGGGGGTGGGGGGTGTTTGGAAGTTTAACGTCCTTTTCCCCACGTAAGGGTGATATCAAAGACGGGGCAAAGATGAAAAATCCAGCACAAGTATTTGGCCCCAGCCGAGATTCCAACTCACGACCCGAGCATTGGAAGTCCAACGCTCCCATTTCGGCTCCCCCGGCTCCCCACAAGACAACAGAAGAACACTGCAGACGAAGAGTTTTGATAAAATAGGTATGGTATTTTGATCAGAGAGGTGTGGTATTTTTGACTTCGCTGGAAAGTGATCATCGTGGGATAATTGTTGGAAGGAGGGAGAGGTGTGTTTGGGGTGTGGGCGACCATGAACCCAGCGTTTTTGCAGAGCCCTTGCATACCTCTGCGCTGACTCGTGAGGACGCTGTTACCAAGCACCCCACAACCCATGTTATCTCCGCTCTCACTGTGGCAGCTATGCCCATTTTTCCAATCATCCATAAAAGTGCTTATAATTATCTTTCAAACCATACCAAACACGATTAGGAAACTTCTAAGATCGAAATCGAAAAAAAATTGCTAAAATCGCACGGTTGGCAAGAATGTGCACGCATACAGTGCCTGGATCATGTAGGGAATTCCACGGTGCGCCGTCAAGGTCGGCAATGAGTCGAGCCTTACTCCCTTGTGTTCGTGCCAAACCCATCGAAACTCTCTTACCATCTGTAAAATCCGCATATTAAAGTTTATCTTAAAATTTCACACCACCCCTACCAACACAAGAACTAGACTTCATCAGGCCGTTCTAGAACAATCTTGGACCGGAGATTTGAGTGAATGGCTCCATGAAGTCACTCGATGAAAGCGAACATTTCCCGTGCCGTAGGACAACAAAGGATAAAATTACACGGAACAACAAATCAGACTTTGGCGCAGGACAGACGTCGGATTGTGGATTGATCTGTGCTATCTGGTTACAGACTGGAAATTCACTGTAGATTATTCACACGAAATATTCCGACAATCCGACGCTGTCAAAGGAATTAAAGCAACGGGGCGCAAACGAATGCAAACAAACATTGTATCGCATTCATCTCTCTCTGCCGGGAAATCAAACGTCACGAAACCATTTATATGACAACCCTTGTCGGGGGAAAATGCATTATCCTTGAAACGATTAAAGAAAGGCCCTGCACAGACAGGTTAACCCGGTGCATGAAGTGTGAAACACTCTATCGAATAGATTATTGCTGTAAAGCGGAGATGCTTTTAAGTGAATTATGGCCCGGCTTAAAGATCTGCAATCTCAGCAAAAAGCCGCAAACATTGCGTTTTTGAAAACTGCGACTCATTCGACCGTGCGTAATCCAGGCAACTCTGTCACAGTTGCAGAGTTTTCAGCGCTTCGGGGACCCTTATAAAACCAGAGCACGAGTTTGCCGTGAACATTATTTGGCTTTTGGTCAGTGAGCGAGACACATCGCTACGGTGTCTAGCGGATGTTGAGTGCTGCACGAGTTTTCTCGCTCAGTGTCAAACCACAAACTGAGCTGTGAAATCAGGCTGCCCGTGGCTTTTAGTGGGGTTTCAGGGACGCTGAAAACTCTGCAACTGTGACAGAGTTGACTGTGCTGGCACTGTCGACTCTGTATTTTTTTTTCACACTTCGGAAAGCTTCTTGTTGGGAGCTTAGATCTTTAAAGGCATAGTGGACGCCCAGATTTGCGTCCCTTACGAAGCTATAAAGCAAAGTGTGTTTTAATGTGCTGGTCCATCCAGACATTGAGACCTGTCGTAGTCAAGATATATACGCGATTGTTAAGACTCACTTTCCATTTCGATGAGGACCACTTAAAATAAAACAAAAATCTATATGAATAGAACAAGCAGCATTTTGGAACACGTGTACACCATCGCTGCATGACCTAAATGATTGTTGTCACGAAAATGCGTGATTTTGGTATTTTTTAGGGCAAAGTGCATGCCAGGGGGCTGCATCAAGAGGCAAGCTACCGGTGAAGCTGGGACTTTTTGCGCACAAGTTGGGCAAAGGTGGTGCGAATGGATTTGAGTGAAAGTGCTTTCTGGCCAAAACTGAAAGTAACTTGCGTTACTCCAGTGAGAACTGAGCGGACAGGGGACTTTTTTAAAACTCCTGTCACGCGCGTGCCCTTGAATGGTCTGCATGGTAATTTTTGTTTTTAGATTGAAGCATATTTTAGGGGTGACTATGATGCCTAAGTCTAATTATAGCGAATATATAGGCATTTTAAGGCCTCTTGCATTTGTATGTTTGACCTGATAGTCCGGACGGAGTAGATCTAAGTCTCAGAGTAGTCGTCTCTTGTCATGCATCGGGGCCCCTCTGCGGTGGCAGCATCTCACAGGCAGGTTGCGGCGTTTAACAGATCTGCGCGCCTCAATCCCTACCACACACAACCCCCGACCATAAAATGAACCCGCCATTTTCGCCTTGCACAACGGTCGATTTCTTAACCTCAGACACTCCCGGCGGATTTCGTTTCAAGATACTAAAATGACAAGTTGTAAATTATTGACGTGTGTAGGCCCCGGTTGTGTATATTATGCCATTGTCAGAGAGCGACTTTTTCTGTTCCACGCATGACACAATTGTTGATTATCCTTTTCCGGAGGAAAATCGATGTGGTGTTGTCGGATGAACCAGAAGCTTTTCACTGTTGTTAGCTTAATAATGCAGCAGACAGTCGTCGGGCGGGAAATGTCAGTTTATTGCATGTAAGGAAGGGAGGGTAATGAGCGCATGGTGAACTTTTTTTTTTTTTTTTTTTTTTTGCATTGACAACACGCAGAAAAAAATATGAAAAGTTGGGATGATGTTTCGGAGCGAGCGATTTCTCCAGCCCCCCACCGCTGAAGAGAGAGAGAGTGTGTGCACCAGCCAATGTGTGTGTGTGTGGTGTGTGTGTGTTGTGTGTGGCGCTGCGCGCGCGCGTGCATGTCCGCTATGGCGTGTGCGTGTGTGTGTGTGTGTGTGTGTTTGTGTGTGTGTTGTGGTGTGGTGGCGCGCGCGTGTGTTGTGCAAAAACCAATGTCGTCCGAGCAACGTTTCGGTCAATGGTCCCGCTCATACGCTCGGCTCCGCTGTCGAATAATTTATAGTGGGGTTCCATGTATTGCTTGGAAATATGCAATAGCTGTTAATGTTTTCGATGGTTTTGCCTTTATCGTGGTTGTTTCATCGTTTTCTGTTCATTTAAAATTCTTGATGTTTGACTCGACGCACCGTAGGGCGTAGCTCGAGGAGGATGACGGTTTTCTTCATATGAATCTAATAATCTACAAGAGAAACGCTTCCAGAATAACCAAGGAACGCTTCCAGTATAACCAAGAAACGCTTCCAGTATAACCAAGAAACGCTTCCAGTATAACAAGAAACGCTTCCAGTATAACCAACTTCGTTAAAAAGCGTTTTTAGTAATAATCACATCAGCCGGAATAGAAACCAGACCAACCGCCTGCTTTTTTTTTTCTTCAGCGTCTTTATTCCAGAAATATATTTTATACGTTTGTGCACATTTGTCTCAACAAAAGACTTGAAGGAAACACACACACACACACACACACACACACACACACACACACACACACACACACACACACACACACACACACACACAGAAAACCCCCAACAACTAGCGCTGATTTTTGGAGATTTTTAAATTTGATATAAGCCAAATCTGAACTATGAAATAATAATAATAAAAAAATCGGTATACAAAGACACGAAACAGTGATCACCTCCAAACAAAGGTATGAAACAAAAGAAAAAAGTCCCTACAGCAAATTTTCCAGGGTAAAAAGTACTGTAGAACACAGCATGAAAGGGATAAAAACAAAAACCAAACAACAACAACAACAAAACCCCGTAGCATCGTACAGAAAATTACGCCGGAGATTAGCCCGGTTGAAAGAAGAAAATCTGTCCGCCCAGACAGAGTGTAAACCATCTGACCTCCTAATGTAGCTGGCATTCAGAAAGATGCTCCGTGTCACGCAATCGCTTCTCCGTCTTGGAGAGAGCTTTGCCTGAAAGCCCTATTACCATGCCAGAAGGATTTCAGCGCAAAGGCAAGTGAGATGAGAAAATTGACATAACGCACTTGCGACACAGCCGGGCAAAACCGCTGTTGAAGCGGGATGACACGATGGCTCCCAGGATAGCATAAGGGGGCTGCTATGGAGAGACAGCGACGATCAACACTGTGGGGTTTTTCTTTCTTTTCTTTTTGTTGGTGTTGCAGAATAATGGTGCACATGCTTTACGGAAGGGTCCAGTCAGTATTTCTAACGTACGCCGTTGACAATGCGGATGCTAAATAGATCCTAAAAAGGTAAGAGCATCACAAAAATCTTCGAGAAGACAGAAGCAGCAACAGAAGGATGCATGTCTGGGGAAAGGGGGGGGGGGGAGTTGGGGCGAGGGCTGATTGGGAGGGGGGGGGGGGGTGTCTTGACTGGTTGAAAGACTAAGATCAAGAAACAGGATTGGGGGAGGGGTGTTAAATATATAAAATAAATATACATCAAATGAGAAAGTATGACAGATTTAGAAACATATACCCCAGCAATTACTACTCCTGTTTCAAGTCAACTCATTTAAAATCAATTCAGATCAAACATTTCATTATTTGTTTTAAAAGTAACAACACAGAAACTTCCCTATGCCTCGTATAGTAACTTATTTACTCTTTTGGATACAGCATGCTGGAAAACATTTAAAATTATTGAGCAGTGTGGAAAGAAACACTGTCAGCATACTGCTGTTCTCTTCCCACGGCACCTAGCCTAGTTTGGGAAACCCTCGAGAATCCCCGAGAGAGGGTCTCCCACACCACACCCAAACTATGCTCTTCAACTTCGATAGTGTCGGCATTCCTATAAATTTCTTTGTGATGGCAGTGTAATTTCAGTTTAAGTTATCTCTGAAAGGTCAAATCGAAATTGCTGTGAAATTCAAAGAAGGTTGAATTCGTCCGCAGTGGAAAACTATCCGGTAATGTCCGAAGCAGATAGCCGGGGACATCGTCATCGTCTGCATCTGATATACCGCCATGTCTTGAAAAACCTCGGTGCCAGGGGACACAACTGGTTATTGACAGAGTTGCCTCCCTATAAGGTTACGTGATCAGTGCAGACGTGTAGCAGACGACATATTATTATTATCATGATGGACTGTGCTGGGGAACGGAGGACGGGGCAAAGCCTATGAACTTTTTTAAAATCTCGCTTGTGTCGGGTTGCGGTCAGCTGGTTTGATTTCCGCATTCTTGTCCATCCATTGCGTCTTAGCTGACAGATTAATCAGATTTAGACCGCTGGCGACTGACTCTAGTGAGACGCTGGATTACATTAAAGTTACATTGGGGAAGTGCTGGGAAGAGTTGCTACCCTTTGGATTGCCTAGTAATTTCAGGCACCCGCACAAATCAAGTTCCGGATCTGGACTAACTGGTGACAAACGCCGCTCGTCTTCTTGTCCAGGAGAGGTAAGAAAAAGTCATGCTTGGGATCTCCGACTATTTGCAACACACGATTTGGGATACTTCCTCAATCTGTGTTGCTTTTCTTTTTTAATACTTCGCGGAGAACAGGATGTGACGTAACATCGTGCATTTTGCGTCACTAGTGATGCGCTGTCGGGAGCTCATTTGTCAACTTCTTTGTTGTTGTTGTTGTGGTCAATTGCTGTCGCAGTGTGAACGAAAGACGAACGTGATATTTCTTTACTCCAATCATGGACGGGCTCGACACGATGCCGGATGGAACTGGTCAAGACAGAACTGATGAAAACCAATACTGAATCTGAGTCAGCCAGTCATATACCATCGCCGTCTCGTTATCACAAAAAACAGCGTCCTCTGGCTACTAAACTTCGATCAATGCAGTATTTTCTATATGGAGGGGTTAGCGGTGGTCTAATAGGTAGCGCGTCGGATTTAGCCGCTGCGCTACTGAACGGCCGTCACCAATGTCATGGCGATGAAGCGTGGGTTCGAGGACCAGGTCGAGCTTGTGATATGTGATACCGGTTTTACCTTGGCTGCCGGGCTGCTCATCGGGGGTTTCTCTCCGGGTTATCCGGCTTTCCTCCCCCGGCAAAATTGTTAAAAAAAGGATAGGTATTGGGTGGCGCTGCACCGCGGCGACGCGCTTCCCCCGGGGGAAGCAGCCCGAATTTCCCGAAACGGATAATAAAGTAGTAAAAAAAAAAAAAAAATTGCTGGAAGTCACGACAAAGAAGAGCATAGCACTTGCTTGCTCGTGTAGCCCATACAAACAAATAACCCGAATAAACAAACAAACAAACAAACAAACAAGAACACGAACAACACAACAACAAAACAAACTCAATTTTGAGTGAGTCTTGTTTTACGTCCTGATTTTTTTTTTTATATTCACACTCTTTCTCAAACAAATACAGGAATGGCTTTGTTTTTTAACCTTCATTCGCGGCAAGTCACTGAAATGTTAACATTTCGCGAATCTCCTTAAACATGACGGAATGGGAATGGTACATTGTGTGTTGGTGTTTCTCCTGTTTCAGTTAAGAACGCGTACAAGGCGTCGCCCTAATACGCAGTAACCGACATGTCGCCAATTCGCCAAAACGAGTTTTGTCTGTCAGCGCCATACGTGGTGGGTGCGTTGAACAACAAATCGAGCAGATAGACATCACAGCTGTCACTTTTGACTTTTGCTTTTCTTGTCAAGACAAATGTAATGTAGTACTGGAGACGGAACCTGGTGTTCGGTACATGTACTGATAGGGGAGAAGAATCGAATGACTTGAGCCACTTTTCCATCAAGTGAACGCTTTGATCCTGGCAGTAGCTGAACGAAAAACTGACGCCATAAACTTTGTGCAGATACACTTTTAACCACAACGTTCACACTTTTTTAAAACCACAACGTGAGAGAAATAATAGCACTAATGACTTAGCCAATATGGCGCCAGCAACAGTAAAATCCTGCTCTATCGCAAAGTTGTGATCGTAAATCTGCTGTTATCTGGATAAAAAAGCTCCTAACCACTTCTAAGATCCAGAGTTCTAGATAACGGTAGAATTCATGATCATAAAATGTCACTGGGATGGGGCATGCTGGTTTCGGTTGTTTTTTTTTTCCTCACTTCCACTTCCTGCCCTGCACGCTGGAACTTGTTGATCAAAGATGCGCGCGGTACGCGGTGGAATGACAGCCTTCAGGACACTGCGGTGTGAAACTGAAAGACAGCCTTCAGGACGTCCATATGCATTGAGCAGGAAATCCAGCTGAAGCGTACGGTTGCTAAATTTCCCTTTTCTGCGAAGAACCGTCCGATACCGCCTCCGTCGGCACGCATCTGACAGGGAGCATTAAGGCTAAAACCACTTGCCGAGGAACATCACTGCGCACTCCCCAAATCTGTACAGCTGCTGGGGAGGCCCGGGCCCCTAAATAGTGAGTGCACATGTCTGGAGAGCCAACTTCCTGCGCGACGATCTGACCTTTCAAACTGGGTAAAAGATTTTGGGAACTACGTTCAACTTCTTTGGCGATTCCGCGAATTTCCTCTCGTCGATTGGTTCAATGTCTGCAAACACTGGGCTTCTGGGCGGACCGAAGAACTCCTGCCTACTCCAGACAAGCATGGCTTGTGGGTCTCTTGGACAGTAAAACTGTCAAACAGCAAGCTGCACACCTTTTAGAAACATCATACACATTGCTTATCTGTTTTGAAGGCGACAATGCATCCGCATGTAAATCTGACTTCACTGTTTCATCTCTCATTGATAAAAGTCTAAAGCTCGTACCATATTTAGAGTTTCTGCCATTTTTTGCCGTTTTTTTTCCCCTTTTTAATTCAAAACCACCATCAGATCGCCGAATCTGCTGTGAGACAGCTCACTCAGAATGAAATGAAGAATTATCACACATACTGTTTACATTATATATAGGCATAAGCGGACGTTTTGAGATATCTGTCGTCCATAGAGAAGATGTTTTCAAAGACGGGAGCAGTATATTTGTTTCCGTTTTAGTTTACAAAAAATAGACCCTATCAGGATTCCGGCCTGCGCTATTCTGATCTCGTCTGATAATTTTGTCCCTGGTAGAAATCTTTGTCTGCTACCTGCTAGCAACAAAATAGCTTCGTAAAAGCCAAAAAGCCAGGTGTATTCCTAGAGAAACTGGCTTAATTTCGGATCAGATATCCGCATCTTTCGTCCAATGAAGTATCGTTTTGTCCGCAACAGTTGATGCGAAAGTACACCATAACAGTTAACTAGCTCAGCTCATCCTCTCCTTCCCACGATTACAGAAGATATAAGAAATGCCAAATCATCGGTATTAAATTGCAACATCAGCAAGATGTTTATGGAGGCGTGAGCGAGGTAGCATGCATGTGATGCCTAGTACGGGTCATCGTCGTTCGAATGTACCAATCAAGAAAAAGCTACGATAGGCAAATAGATTTACTAAGCGACAAATCTGCGATTTAAATTATCATTCGATTTTCATGTTGGGGGTGTCGAGCACGCAGAGAAAGTCGTAAACATGAACACAGAAGTAAGAACTCGGGTAATCAGGCACGAACCTGACATGTATTGTCCAAGAAATGTTACAGTCTCAGAAACTCACATTGTCTTGCAGACACAATCAGGGTACGTGGGTAGTTGTTTTGAGGTTATACATCGTATGTCCATCGCAAGCAGATACAATGCAGCTGAATACAAGTCTGATCAAACACTAACACTTACCGGGATCTGCTCATGCGTCATTTCCTGTCAGCACGTCTCCTTGGGAAAAAACCCATGATCATGTTTGACGAGCCATGCCTCGTGCGCCTTTACAAGTTGCAGGTAATTAGGACTTCATTCAGCCTGTGATGGAAGAAAATGACTTACCAGTCGTTTGACATTACCTGTAATTGGTCTCTGAAGCTTCTGGTGAGACGTGTCTTGACCTTCCGCTTGACTGGTCTTGTTAAGTCTCGGTGAACCTGTGCATGTCTGTGGTCGGAAGGCTTGTATACCTAGTGATTTAATAACAGGGCTCATAGCTCTGGTATGTTCGTCTGTTTTATGGAAAACATTCCTGACATGTGTCCGTTTGACTTCGTGATTCTGGCCGTTCAGCGTCAGCAACGAGAGCACACACACACACACACACGCACACACACACACACACACACACAGAGTATACCGCCTCCCTGAGTGCATCGACACGAACTGAAACATACGCTTGGGGGAAAACTGTCCACTACCCCCGACACGCCTACCCCCCCCCCCCCCCCCTGCCCAATTTATATCCGCTCTTAACCTTCCGCACCGTAACACCACCCCCACCCCCCGTCCCACCATCACCCACCAAGCTTTCCTCCAGATGCTCACAAAGGCCTTCAATTCCCTCCATCAAAAGTAAGGGTACCGAATCTACAAGGGCAAAGAACATCGTTGACTACCGACAGTGAACCTTAATTCCAATTTTCTTCTTGCATGGAACTGTCTGCAGCAGAGAGAGGGCACCACTTCTTCTGCGAGACAAAACTCAAAGTAATGCCAACTGCACTGTTGGGCACAATACCCGCCCAAGGTTTCACAATTACCTCCGCTTTAGAATTTACACCAGGGCTCAAACCAAGCTGGTGTCTTTTAATCCCCGACCGCAAGTTGACTTGACGTCCCAAAAATTGGCCACGTCGTTGGGCAAAGTCCCAAGGAATTCCCGCCCATTTCAGACCGCATTGTATCGTCGATTTGTGAATGGCACACGCTTAAGAAGAATGTCGGAACAGAGAAAATGGGTGGTGGATGTGTCTCGCCACTGATTTATTGTGGTAGCCCACACGGTGTATTAACCCCAGAGAGGCGCTTCGGTCAGGGGTGAGGAAAAAAACATCAGCAGAGGCGAGGGGTGAGGGGAGACCGTCCCCAGGGGACAAAAGACAGAAGAGGGGAGGTGCAGGAGGTGCCACAGGCTTGTGGTTTGACAGCCCAGGGAAGAATAGTCAGACGATGGCGAGAGAACAGACTTTCCTACTCTCCTGTTGTACTCAACAGATCTAGGGCAAAAAAAAAAAAAAAAAATGGCCCGGTAATCGAAGGATGTCGAATTCTTAAACGAACTGTCACATGATACCAGCAAATACCATCACCCTTTGGTGAGCTTGCGAAGGATGCCATCAATATCAATACTTTCTGGCTATAGGGTACATCTATGTCATGAATATACACTCACTCCCGATGGTAGGGTGCGAGTTTGAACGACCAGTTGTTGATATTTTGTGGTATGACTCTCCAGACCAAGACAACACATTCAAAATGATTGAAGAATTGTTACATATACCGAGAGAGTAGTATGCAAGCTACCAACTTACTTGCACTGTGGATCAGTTAATAGTTTTGTCTTTATCTAGCTGTTTTGATAACATTAATTTTTAAGAGAGGTTTACACATCAGAACCCTTTTTTTCTCCGTTTTGACGCTAAAGATATTGTAATGACTGTCTCATTGATCTCCCTTGAGTTTGTTTTCATAATTATCTTCTTTGTTGGTTGCTAGGGTTCGAGAGTTACTTCCCTTGTTGTTGTGTTGAGTAACGGTTCAGTTACAAACTGCCGGAGAGCGCTCTTTCAGCTTTTTAGCCCCGACTGTCTGGAACTCCTTGCCAATCGAACTCCGCCTTCAGACCTCACTGCCTCTGTTTAAAATCGCATCTGAAGACCTACCTCTTCCGCCAAGCCTTCGATAGCTAAACCTTTGTTAAGTCTGTGTGCATCATGAGTTCGTTGCACTGCCAATTGTATGTATGCTGAGGGGATGTAAATAGCGTGTGTGTGTGTGTGTGTGTGTGTGTGTGTGTGTGTGTGTGTGTGTGTGTGTGCTTTAACGCGCAGCGAGTCCATGAAGTTGGAGAACGGCGCTCTATAAGAGCTATGTATTATTATTATTATTATCTTTCTGAGTCATAATAAACTCAGGAATCCAACTACATGTCTGTGTCTGATGATTCAGTTTAAAGTCAGGAACAAGTGACTAACCAAAATATCAAATGAAAAAAAAGTTTCGCACGGGTACCATGGCACATATTTTACGTGGCCATTTAATATTGCGTATTCTTTGTGGTGTTTTAATTTTCAGTATATTGTTTTCAGCTTCAAGCGTCATGGGGACAATTGTTAAAGATAGGGTTTAAAGACTTTTAATCTTAAAATGATACCACCATCCGATCCTGAATCAGTTGCTTAACGACACAATCTGACCCTTCTCTAAAACCCTTCAGAGAGACTGATTGACTGAAATGTTAATGGAAGATGGAGCTGTTATGAAGTTGCAATTTTACAAACTGTCATGCTACACTACTTCTAATTAGAATAAAACGAAAGAAAAAACACCAGGACGCCGTACAGGTAAACAAAATAAGACGTACAAAACGATAAAAAAGAAAGAAGAAAAATGCAGTATTTAACATAATCGTTACGTAAACCGGCCGAAAAAAGAAAAAAAGAGGTGGATATCTTGGAAGATAGCGTATAACCGATATACAGAGCTCTGTGTTCATTTTCATTGATGGTTTGGTTAGAAGAATGACAGCGTGGAGAGAGAGAGAGAGAGAGAGAGAGAGAGAGAGAGAGAGAGAGAGTTCCTAACCCATATTAGCATGCCTACTCATTTAACTTCACCGTTTTTTCTGTGTTTTTTTTTTAATGTCAAGCCCGTCGGCGTCTAGGCTTGCGTCATGCACATGTTCAAAAATGAAGACACCCACAGTACTTGTAGCTCTTCCTTGTCTGAGACACTTGCCTGCACATTCGTTTTTCAGAATCCCTAATTGGGCGTAGTTTTTGGCCTTTGATAAAAGAAGCACTCCAGCTCTGAAGAGCATCTAAAACAAAATCGGTATTTTCGCTCTGTGAGTTCTGATAGTGGTACCCGGGTACTTTGTACGTTCCCAAGCTCAACAGCGTTCGTAAATCACGAGGCGGAAACGTTCAGTTACGGTTAAGTAAATATCAAAATAGTGACGAGTGTGTACATTTGCATTCGCTTCGGAGACACGTATTATCGAACGCCCATAATAGGACAGCAGTCGGCCAGGAAATGTTTGGCCAACTACAAAATAAATGCGTTGTATTCAGCCCTAGTGTTTGATTTTACAGTTTCTGTTACTGAGATCTCTTCGTCCTGCCGGCTTGTCCAGACAATCACACGTCAGTCAAAACCCACGTGACTTTATAGCCTGTCTCTTCCTGCTTCCTGGTTGCCGGTTCGAACAATAACGGCCGTGCGGTACTAAAGAATTTCGCAACCAATACCAGACGATATGTACCATAGTTTTTTCCTTGTCCTGTAATTACATCCTCCTTATCACTCCCCTCCCTTTCTCTCCACCCCCTCCCCCCCCCTGCCCCCCCCCCCCCCACACACACACCCCTTCCTGTACCTAATCCGCCTGGGAAGCCTGGATAGCCAAGGTGGTGCAGCGATGTAGTCGAGTTGAGTCGCGAGTTCGATACCGGGCTGGGAGCCAAATATTTGTACTGGCTTTTCCTTCATTGCCCCTCATTGTTGTTACCTTTGATGTTAGCCTTACGTGGTGGAAACTAACCTTAAAGCCTCCAACCAACCAACCAACCAACCAACCAGTCTCTCCACACCAGAGGCTGTCTTTGCAGTTCTACCTTCAAAACTAATAGTAAAAGAGACGTATTGTTAATCAAATCAATGGCAC
>JACVVK020000148.1:1317500-1327500 GCA_018292915.2 Batillaria attramentaria
AATCACGTGTCTGTTGCATGGTCATGGCGGCATCAGCTGCTGTGCATAAAGTAACTAAATTGGGGGAGGAGGGGAGGGGGGAGCACCGCTTCTCCGACCTCTACGGAGTTCGAGAAATTAGCAGGACGGTGCAGCGTCTCCTGTATGTCCTAGGTTTATATTACCCCGTAGATCAGTTTGCATCCTTTGTCCAACGTTACATTTGTTTTTATGTAGTGCAGACACACTTGGCCGCAAATTAGTCTTTGTGGCTTGCGTGGCGTTAAGCCTAAAAAAACTCACTCTCCGACCGCTAATATTTTTTTGAGAATGAAGTGATGTTTCTTTGGGACATTGCCCCCGTTTCATAACTTTGCGACTCTTATTTGAGAAATATGGAATTTCGAGACCATAAACTGCTCTTCTTCGCGCGCTATTGCCGATATTCTGGCTATAAATAGAACAAGCTCACTTTGCGACACGCGTATCGACCCGATCTGATCAGTTCTGACCCAAATACAGGCCTGTGATGTCGATAAATCGAACTGTTGCAAGAGCACATGCAGATTTCACGCATTCTGCAAAAACTTTTCTTCAAACTTTTATGACATATCATTTTTACTTCAAACTACTCCAGGTATGATGATATCACAATATTTTTGCTAATGTTAACTCATATACTGGAGTGTCGGTTTCACCATGCGGAGACATTAAAGTTTTTATTCTTATTATTAATAGCCTCCTTCTTCTTATGATTATTATTGTCTTAGATAGTGGTTTTGTCGCTGGTGGTGGCGGTGGTTTAAATGTGGAGGTGGCGGTGGCGATGGTAGGGGTGGTTTGTTGTAGTGGTGGTGAATGGTGGTGAAATCCCGATATACTGTAGTATATTTCTTTGATCATGTCTCCCTCATTTCGATGAGTTTACCGTTAAGTCTCTCCGCCGGCTAACCCAGCAAATACAACACATTAAATTTTATAGTCTTCCCGTAACTACTGAAACTGTCTTGCGAAAAACACACTTTAGTCATCTCTTCTCCGCGCTATTACTCTGGAGCCTCCTTAAAAGAATCAAACCAATCACTTTCCTCAATTCATGAAAGGTACTAAGGATATCTCTTTCGTCAATACAGTAAAAAGCTATAGCCGGGCAGATCCTATATGTTTCATTACGGTCCTACCGTGTTTCCAAATGATCCTACTCGTGCTGTCTACATCGTTCTTTGAGTCCCCTCCTGTTGTCTGGTGCACCACAAGTATCGAGGATTTCCTTAATGGAGCTGGACAGTTCGTGTTCTTTACGAGTGGGCACTGTCGTGTACTTTGCGCCGATACAACTTACTGAAGACCGAACTAGGTAAAAGTTTACAAACAGCAAAACCTGTGGCCCTTAGCGAGCTTATATCGGATTGAAAGCACCCATGGTAAAAGAAAATTACATGCAAGGAAGGACTTGATATCCTCTTCTTTGCTGGGTTTTATTTCCTGTGTGTCTAAGTATACACTCAGCCTTGATATGGAAAAATCGAAGGACGGTCTCATTTTCCGTTTGTATACACTATACACTATTTGTGTGAACAACGGAGGAACCCGAACAGTTGCTACATACGAAGGACTCGAAAAACAACAAGAAGAGATTATCTATAAAAGATTCGATATTTTCTCTATTCTCGAGATTCTCGTATCCAGAAACGACATAAGACACCAAACTCGTTTTCTTTAATCCGACCAACCGGTCGTGCTTCAGACAAATTGCGTCCTGAATATTAAATCATCCCAACACCTCACGACCGACACTTGTGAAAGCCCGTAAAGAAATGGCTATATAGTCCCCGACGACAAGAAACTAACTCGCGCCGACGGAGACTGAATGCCGATGCTGAACACTAGGCTCTTTACACGATCAGTTTTCAAGGATATATAGGATGAGATACACTCATCCACGTAATGAATGGCAAAAAGGTGGTGCGCGGAGGCGTATTGAGGAAAGATTCTGTCTTGGTCTGCTGAAAACTAGACTGCCTACTACACGGTTCCTCCATAACAACAGAATCCAGAAACAACTTCACAGTGCCACCCCACCAGACTCTGTCTTTTAGTTGAGCACTGTAATGCGGCTGTTGGTGAACCTGCAGACGTTCTGATTGGACGGGAGCGTGGATCACGTGGGCGTATTTGCCCACTGAATCCTGCGGTCTACGGCAGAGCGTGCGGGTGGTGTAACGGAAGCAACGTGTTTATCAGTGAAGTTCGCTTGACTTACGGTCGTTCGGTGCACTTTCTGTCGATGTACTTTTGCCTGTCTGCATGAGTGCAGTGGAAATGTGAATGGGGATCTGGGGAAAAAAATGATCAGTGCATCTTCCACCTGTGAATGTTCACCGCCTTCTTGCATTACTTTGACGTCACACTTCAACCAATTTAGCCCAAACATGCAATGTTTATGGGGCCAACTGATCCTATCTTGAACTGGCTCATCCACTCTGTGCGAGGCAGTCGTGACAGAGAGTGCTATGCAACAAAACATACCTATAGACGTGTGAATTGGCTGTGTTTTTGCTATTGATGACATGGAAATTCACAGAGAGAGAGAGAGAGAGAGAGAGAGAGAGAGAGAGAGAGAGAGAGGGTGGGTGGGGTGGGTGTTTGGGGATTTAACGTCCTTCTCCACCACATACGAAGAGAGAGAGAGAGAGAGAGAAGGAGGAGGGGGTAAATCAAATTTTGTTCAAACGGTAATACCAGCCTCTGTTGCATTGTTTATTCCATACTAGGAAATCATGAAAAAAAAAAATACAGAATGTTTGGCTTCATCACCACTCCACCGAGGGACACCACAAGTTATGCAGAGCATTAAAACAAAAGGAAAAAAAAGTAACTACGTTTCAGATGTTAGGCTACGTTGTTGGAAATATCTCTCCTAACAATGCTACTTAACGGGCTTCAATCCACGAAGAACTTTTTAGATTTCCTTCATTTGTAAGTTTTAAAAGGTTAATTTGTTCATTTCCGTATCGGGTTTTGAACAGACGTCCTTAGAATAACCTTGAAACACACGACAATATAAAGTATCTTGTGCTCTAAAGCAAAACCAAGCCACACTTTTGCCTTCTGTGTGGATGATGCGGTTTCTAATCGCGGCGGATGATTTCAGCTAAAAACAGGGACTGCAACTCATAAACTTCCGGTCTTGCGTCAAGACTGTGACTACTCAGTCAAACTATTCCCCTTTTTAGTACTAATACTTAGAGTGCGGTTCAGAATTGAGTTTTCGCTTTTAGAGCTGGCGGTAGGAAATAGAGATCTGGTATAGAGGACGTGGCCTACGATGGGTTTTACTCTCATCATTTTTTTCTGCCTGATACGCTTGTCTTTTCAGGCGAAGATTTCAGTTTTTAAAGTTTAAATTTTAGCTGAGATCGAAGTTTGTCCCCCCCCCCCCCCTTTTTTATTTTTATTTTATAAAAGAAACAGGCTTTATATTCCTCATCAGTAACGAGCACGTGGCGCTCGTGTGCAAACACTTGTGTGTACGACCAAACATGAAGCTGTTGTCCCTTTGCCATGTGACTGACCGTGCATATCGTTATCAGTGTCAGCTGAAGCTGTCACACACACGATTACTTCGTCCTATTTGACAACACATCGCAACACCTTGCACGTGCAACAAATCAGACAGCGCAAAGGACTGGGACAGGCAGTAAGAGGACCGCGTGCATTTGGTGGGTCGCTCACTATGCTCCGTTCCAAGGACTGCTACAGAAGTCGAACTTGCACAAAAATGGCAGAAGGTCACTTACGCCGAGACAAATGTCAGGCAGAAAATGATAAGAGTGAAGAAGTTATTAGGCCGCAAGACACCTGATGTAGATTTCCTATTGCCGGCTCTACATGTAGGCGTACAAAAGATTAAAAGCGAACTTCAGTAATCCAGGATTTTGAAACGAACTGTAATACTTATACTAATGATGCTTTGTCATGCTGTGTTGTATCGTGCTGCGTTGCGTTGCGTTGCGTTGCGTTGCGTTGCGTTGCGTTGACCCTGTTCCAAAATCCACCCCACGACCTTTCGATCTCGAGTCTGTCCTGTGACCAGTTGAACCAACTGACTCCGGTCCCCGCAGCCCGCACCTTCTAAATTTGGCCTCAGCGATAGGTTCCGTCTTCATTACTTCATTATCTAGGTTATATGTGCATTTTTGTCACGGATGGAGGGTGCCGACATCATCTTTCAGACACAGTTTAGTTCGTATCGGAACGGCATCTTTTTTTTTCTTTTTTTAAAAGACATGTGCACTCTATCATTCGGAGAGACAATGACAACGACAATGACACTTTATTTTTCAAGGATGTAAGATTAGGTACAGCGTCCTTTCTTCTATCTTGTCCTTGCTACATTCTACTACACTCTCTCTCTCTCTCTCTCCAGATCAAGTTCAAGCGGAATAACATCAAATTGATGGTAAAAAGAATAACGTTGAGAGACGTATTAGTGCAGGCTCACACCTATACAGAGAGAGAGAGAGAGAGAGAGAGAGAGAGAGAGGGGGGGGGGGTGGAATTTTGCGAGTTTTCTCGATACCTGTCAGTCTGATTGTCATTCCCTTGTAAGTTACAAGAATCTGATTTCGTGGAACGTGATAATTGATCCTACACGGGAAATCATCACAAGTCATTCAAACAATGAAGACACTTAAGCTAATTTCGACAGAGACCATTGTTCGATTAAATTGTAAGAAATGCCATAGGTCATCTGATAACGTGATTAGACGCACGCGCACATCGATAGGGGCCGCAATGGACTTAAATTAAAACCTTCCATGATCGTATCAGTCTGACTGTGGAG
The DNA here is from genome assembly GCA_018292915.2 of Batillaria attramentaria. Lineage (NCBI taxonomy): Eukaryota > Metazoa > Mollusca > Gastropoda > Batillariidae > Batillaria > Batillaria attramentaria. Next base: position 1,322,326 of record JACVVK020000148.1, read on the forward strand.
CTCAGCTGGTATTGTTCGCCCGCTAGGAGGTGCGAATGTATCCCAGGGCCCGTATGTAATAGTCGAGGTTAGGGATTTTAGCCCCGAGTTAGAGTCTAACCTCGAACTAAACTAGCTCTAGGGTTAAATTTTCTGTTGTTTATTGTTTTAAATCAAGAAGAGGGCCCATTCCAGCAAGGTGCCTAAACCGTCATAGAAGGAATTCTTTTTCCTTTCTTCGCTTCCTTTTTTTAAAATTTAATTTTGCTTTTGGGTTTCTTTTGTCCTAGTCTGGGTTAGGCCCATAGCCGTGGGTTAAATTAACCTCGATTAACGGGCCCAGACATTTGCAGGGGGAGCAAATGTACTCCAGCTCTCTACTCAGCGGTGTGATTGTACCCTGTCCTTTAGTCTGGTTAGCTCTGGCCATCGAAAGGTTCGTTTCCGGAAAGCGAAACAGTTACAGATTACAACAGATACTATATAATTATAGTTTCACCATGTGATGTCTACGTGCATTCATAACACGAAGTTAGCTGTCACGTGATTTCAACTCGCGAGACCCAAATCCAGGATACATTTGCACCCTGTCCCGCGCCGCGCAGCTGTGGTGTGCTCCCCCTGCAAATGACTGGTATGCATTTGCACCCCCTAACAGGCGAACTACACCAACTGAGCGTCAGTGGCAGAGAGAGAGAGAGAGAGAGGGAGGTGCTTTACGTTCCTGTTTTCACTGGTCGAATTGCTGATTCCGCCGTCGTTACGAGAACATTTTGCTCTCACGCAAGGATTTCACGTGCTGCATGCAACGTCCTTGTACATTAGTCATGGTTTTAACGGTGTTGCGTCAGACAAATGATAAATTATTGCCGGCGGTGTTTTCTCGGGGGGAAATTAAGGTTTCTAACGAATGGAGCTGATTCAGCCCCTCCCCATCTCCTCACTGTGGTTTTCGGACCGGGTCTGATGAATGCTGCTGAGGTTCTTGTTACGACGACATTTTGTTTTTTTTTCTCACACTAGGTTTCAGCTTCAAGTGAAACGAAAGAAAGGCGTTTGTGTCGGAATTTGCACATTTGGGAACTTAGCAGACACACTCGTCTCTTCCTTACTTTGCTGTGTGCTGCCGTTCGCTTAGCAGTGTTTTCAATTTGTTTTCAAGTTTTAAGTTTAATACAACAGTGCCGTCTGTTAGACTTACATACCAGTATGTTTTTCTCTCGAAATATTGGTGCTTCTTTCTGATTTTTTAGCAACGCAACAGAAAAAAATGTTTAAAAAGAAAGAAAAAAGACTGAGAACTTATTTGTTTTTCTGTCAGCAGAGCAATAGACACCATACGAAAAAATAATTTACCGAGGCCATCAAACGTGAAAATAGGATGTATTTAGTAAGTGCCTCTGTCGACAGTTTTTTTTTTCTTCTTCTTCTACATATGATCTCTCGGGACTTTGGGAAGGGAGAGGTCGGGATACATCACGTACATGAGTTTCGATCTCTTGCTTAGAAGGTTGCGGATTCGATTCCCGCCAGGACCAACCCCCATATTTATAGATCTATTCTTCTTAGCTCAGGACTGAGTCTTTGAAATCACGTTTGTAATGAGCAGACGACTCCACCTCAGTATCTCGTTTTCATGCAAGTGTGCGTATGGTACATCTCTCAGCTTACTTATCCTGGTATAAAGGCGTAAAGCCGTCTGCTTCGATCCTTCTCAGGACAGTAACATCCAGGTCTGATCAGGATACCTCTGGGAGTGACTCAGAGGACAGAGGGAGTAAAGGTAATTACCACGTCATTATGAAGGAGTCGGGAGGGATGTAAAAGCAGGCCTTAGACCGCACCGGTGGGTATTCAAAAGAGTGGGTGGGTGGGTGTTTGGGGGTTTAACGTCCTTTTCCACCACATAGGGTGATATCAAAGACGGGGCAACGATGAAAAAGCCAGCACAAATATTTGGCCCCAGCCGGGATCGAACTCACGACCCGAGCATTAGAAGTCCAACGCTCTACCATTCGACCACCCCGGCTCCCCATTCAAAGGAGTGTGGAGGAGCAGATGATAGGGAACATAATAAGCCATGCAGATTCTGTCGTCTTTGAGAAGGATCAGAGAATGTTGCAGTGGTGCGCTATTTTCCAACTCTAATATAGTTTCCGGCACAAATTTTCTGAAGCGAGACCAAGTGAGATGTCTCAAGGCGCCATTATAGCCCGAGGTTTCCGTGCTTACAGAGGCGTAATGGTACCATGGGAACTCGTGATGACGCAGGCTGGTCGCTACGTGACGGGTTTGACACCGCGTAGCACGTGCCAGCCGTCTAGCCGCCTGTGTGTCGGTGTCCTTCCCCTCATCCACCCTGCCCCCCCCCCCCAGCCACCCCCACTTCACTCTCACAATACTAATCCCGCCCCTTTCAAGCTGTCTCATTTCTCTGAGCCAACCTTAAAACGGCCTGGCTAGAGAGGACCCCCCCCCCCCCAAAAAAAAAAAAGAAGAAAAAAAAGAAGAAAAAAAAAGAAGAAGAAACAAACAAGCAAACAAAACAAAACAAAAACCTACACAAAAAACAAACAAAATAACAACAACAAAACAAACCCAAACGAAAACAACAACAACAAAAGCCAACAAAACTAAATTAAAAGCAAACAACCCCCCCCCAAAAAAACAACAACAACAACAACAACAAAACAAACAAACAAACAAAAACAAACAAACAAAAAACACCAAACAATCAAACAAAGAAAACAAACAATCGTATATTACTTATCATGAAGATAAGCTTCTTTAAGCACACAAGCGCACTCACAAGTGCAACTGTTTTACAACAAAACTGTGTCTTTTTGAGGCCTAGTAAGGCTTGTTCTGTGGTTATTACTTTTTGTTTCATTAATATTGTCCCTGCTGATATCAACATACACATTAACACTAGTAACAGCCCAGACCTTGAGGAAACGAATGTGCAACTCGCTCTAAAGACATACAGAAATGTTGACAGAACACACACACACACACACACACACACACACACACACACACACACACACACACACACACACACACACACACACACACACACACACACACACACACACACACAAGATCATGGAGCTTCATCTATCTTTTTCAGATTACTGTCAGAAGGTGGGGTTTTTGAGGTGTTTTTTTTTTTTTTTCCGTTTAACTACTGATGAAGAGCGAGCCTTGTCACCCCCGGAAAACGCATTAAATTTTAATTTGGGAAGTGCTTGCAAGGCAGATTAGATGTCGCAACATGCAGCTAAACCCAGCGACAGCTTCTTCACATTAGGCAAGATCTTTCACAAGCGGATCCACAAACCGCTGATGGAGACAGAGGGTGAGGCTGATCTGAGAGGATCCCAAAAAGGGAATAAGGGAAAAAAAAAGGGCTTAATCTTTCAAGACCACATACTGGATCCGCCGATGCAACGCAGTGAATGGACTTATTTTGCAGATGAAAGCTTACGGGGACCATTCATTCCCGATAAAAACCATCCCGTCACCCAGAAACTCACAATGGAGACCTCGGGAAAATAAAAACTTGCATGTGACTGAGGAGGCGTCTGCTCTGGAAACACTATTTTACTCAGGGGAGATGTTTCGGTTAATTGTGTTTATTTTTCTCCCTCATCACGGGTCACAAATTTCATTTCGTGAGGAGCTGCGACATAGGGTCGTGATCGCATATTTCCCAGGGTGCCCGCTTGACTGACTGACCAGTAATGTATAAAACGGATGCGGAGACGAATGGCCGACGTTGATTTTATGGGTGATTGGAATGGGAGTAATGATATTTCACGCTGCAGGTTTTTCTGCAAATGAAACGAAAAATCCGATTTGGCAGATTTCGTGGTGGTTTTATTTGGTCTATCGCCTCTTTTCGTCCTGGTTGTTGGAGGTGTGTTCCTTGATTAGTTTTCTCTTCAAGCTTATCGACTTCTGCGGTTTTCAGAGACGAGTCTTAACGTGCAGGGCAAGAAGTGCACGTCAAATTAATCTACACCTCCACCACCCCCCCAAACAAACAAACAAACAAACAAACAAACAAACAAACAAACAAACAAACAAACAAACAAAAACAAAAACAAAAAAACAACAACATCAACCAAAAAGCAAAAACACCCAAACAGTAGTATGTATGTATGTATCTATGGGTGTTTGGTGGTTCTTGTTTATGGTAAGGATGAGTACTACTAAAGTAGTGAAGTGTGTGTGTGTGTGTGTGTGTGTGTGTGTGTGTGTGTGTGTGTGTGTGTGTGTGTGTGTGTGTGTGTGTGTCTGTGTCTGTGTGTGTGTGTGTGTCTGTGTCTGTGTCTGTGTCTCTGTGTGTCAGTGTCACAGTGTGTGTGAAGGTCACAGAATACAACTGATGTCTGCACGGCTTTGGCTCCTACGAACCTGAATGTCACGCAATACACTTCCTTTAAAACAAATTTCCCACCCAAAACAAACAGTGGTTTCAAGAAGCAAGACAATCATGTCAACAAGCTGCATGCCAAAAATGAAGCATCGAAAGTGTATTTCGTCCTTCAGAATCCTGCACACGGAAGCATCTGATGTGCCGGCACTCAGTATTCATGCCCGGCTTCCACATGCCCACGAGTATGGTTAAAAACAGGTCACCGATCAGGTCAGGTCCGCCATTTTTTCAGTATATCAAACATGCCTCTTTTCTCTGGGGTTAAATGCACTTTTAAGAACTTAAAAAAAGAAAAGAAAAAAAAAATGCCGGTTCTGGTCTTAGTCTGTCGGTTCGAGCGATGTAAGGGAAAGAACTCTTGTCCAACCTTACTACAACACTTCAAATGAATTCCCCTTGGACTTGCCTCTGCTTTCCTATAATTGTCTGCAGCCATCGAAGCAAGAAGTGTGTATCTGTATGCAGATATATGTTCCTTTTAAAAACAAAACTCTGTTCATACTGAGAAAGCCTGTCTGTACATCATAAAATCGTTTAATCTGACCAAAGCGATACGGGCATTTTTTTCTTCTTTTTTTCCTTTTTCCTTTTTTTTTTTTGGTTGTTGTTATTTCTTTTACCTCAGGCTAATGGAGCAAAATTGAATTTAAAGCCGCACAGTCATTGATTTTCCATAACTGGCAAGTAGTACCAGTCTTGTCTACAGATCTTAATTTTCACGTAACTTGCTGGGAATTATAAAAGTGCGTTTAAAA
>JACVVK020000148.1:1337500-1342500 GCA_018292915.2 Batillaria attramentaria
GGCAAAGGACTGAGCCGAACAGCACCTGCGGGCACTAAGTTCTATGAACTTAGTAAGACCATTCTGCACCCTCTCAGTTGGGCTCAGCCAAGCGCCCCACCCAGCCCCTCGCAAAATCTCAGAAGCTGCAACTCGGAAAGTGTTGAACGCTTTGTGTGCGTTCTGACCCTGAAGGTTTCGTCTTTTTCCTAGTGTTTACTTAGTGCATCACCTCCCAAGCCTGCAAACACGGGTAGATGTACCGTGCATCACCTCCCAAGCCTGCAAACACGGGTAGATGTACCGTGTTTTCTGCACTACCAAAACACACAGTAATGTACTGTATAAAACAGCCTTCATTTTCATGATAAAGTCTGAAAATTCCGTAAACCTTAAGTTTCTTGTTAAAAAAAAACCCAAATCCGATGAATGTGCTGTGTATAGGCTATATACGGTGTTTGCAGACATTCCGCTTCGGTTTTTTTTTCTTCAGTCAACATGTTTACAGGGATGAAATGTCCTTCGAGTCTCACACACAGCTTACGTAAAGAGCTCATTGCCGGGAATGTGGTGCGAAAGTCCCTTTCATGGCCTGCTTTTCATATTTCGCTTTTTGTGTGTATGTTTGTGGGGGGAAGAGCACCACGGCACATCAGCATGAAAGCTAGCTGCTGCAAACCTTTGGAACGTAGATTTGACAAACTTCGATGTGAATCAGAGTTGATCAAGAAGCCAAAGCAATCAGCGGAACTTCTTCGCCTTTTGCTCCCACTTTCTTCTCAACCTTCGTTGTTCTAAGCCTTAGAAACGCACCTGAGAAAGGGCTTATAATAATCTTTCCGTATCCACACCTACACAGCACGCTCGATTCAAAGAACACCCACACGAGGTGATAATTTAACACAGAAGACTTTCCGCTGAGACATCGAAACAGCAGGATAATACAATACCGCGCCCACTGTCAGCCGGCATTAGGAAAAAGTAATCAGTCCGTTAATTGGGAAACTGATGAATTTCATCCACAAACAAAGGACGAAGACGCGGACGCGCGCGCGCGTGTGTGTGTGTGTGTGTGTGTGTGTGTGTGTGTGTGTGTGTGTGTGTGTGTGTGTGTGTGTGTGTGTGTGTGTGTGTGTGTGTGTGTGAGAGAGAGAGAGAGAGAGAGAGAGAGAACGAACGAACGAACGAACGAAACTTTATTTTACAAGGATAAAAGATTAGGTACGCAGACCTGTCTTACATCTTGTCCTTGCTAGGCTATGTATATATACAAAGTAAGCTCCAACTAAGTAGAGCACACACAAACACACACACGACCATGCATATGTAGTAGTTTCATCGTTGCTTCTTTAATATTACCCTCATGTGATGGAAAAAAAGACGTTAAACCCTCAAAAAAGCAACCAGCCAGTCTCTCTCTCTCTCTCTCTCTCCTCAAGGTTTATCTGCATTGCTCACTTATCACATCCTGTGTTTTCCCCCTAGTGTTCATTGACCTACATATTGGTCATTTTTTTAGTATTGCTTGATATATGTATGTATGAAAAGGCCAGCACGCATATTTGGCCTCTTCCGATATTCGAATACCAGAGCATTGCAAGTCCAACTCTCTACCAGCCAAGCTGTCTGCGCTCCCCGACAGAGAGAGAGAGAGAGAGAGAGAGAGAGAGAGAGAGAGAGAGAGAGAGTAGCTGACGGAAAATGTCAATTTTTCGGGCGAGTGTTAATCGGTTTCAAATGTTACACAAACATCCTCCAACGCACCATCTAAACACGACAGAACACATCATCACTCACCGGTCCACATACTCAACTGTCACATGGTCGATATTTTTCTTAAGTTTTGTAAACGAATACTAGAACGACTATGAGATGTGATTGCGTATGTCCCGACAAAGTTTGCTGGCCTTTTCCTGATCTTGCCATTCGAACTTATATACAACTCGGATCAAACTCAACAGTTTCCGGACCAAGGAAATCGAAATATCGAACACGCTTGCTGCGTGGGTGGGTTTTTTTACTAGGAGATCCTGCAACACGACAGCCATTTTCTGCGTCTTTACTCAGCCTCATTCTCATTAAGGATTATGAGAAAGACATAACCACGTGCATTAATATCGAGCACAACAGGTCTTGATCAATATCTCTATTTAAAATCACGCGCTGTCAAAGTTTTCACGTATTCCACCCACCAGCTGATGGCTTCGGAGTCTGTGAACGGAAAGGCCGTGGTTCTGATCCACGACAAATTTGGCACACGGTGGGGGTTAAAAAAAAGGCGTGAGCGTATTTTTTTTTAGAGTATATCTTGATGTCAGCCTTAAAGAGGCGTGCGACTAAAATAGAAACTTAGCGGCGGCATCCTGACTGGGGGATATAATGATCAAGGGTCTTCGCTACACAGGAGGGAACTGGGTTACTGAACACAAGAGTCGACAACAATAAAGCTTTTGCTTCTGATGTCTGCTAACTACTGTTTTGCCTTCGACTGCAAAAGGTCATACCAAAAACTTGGAAATGAGGAAAAAGTCTACACATTTTGTTTTGTTTTGTTTTGCTCCAAGCAAGGATTCGAAATCACGACCCGAGAAGGGAAGTGTGCGCTTTAGGGTTTTGCCTGTGAATGAAAGGACGGCTAGATTTCGTCTGAAGCTCAGATTATAGGTCTTTTTGGTTCTGCATGTGATCTTTTTTCATTTGGGGGAGGGAAGGGGAGGGGGGGGGGGTGTTTTGAACAGGTAAAATAGGTCCTGACCTTCATATAATATAACATGATAATATTCCAGTTCAAATCATGAGGCAGTTGTTGCTGTCTGCGAGTTAAACGCCCCCTTTCACTACAAAACTGGGAAACGAGGAAAAAGTGAACAAATGTTAAAGTTCCAAGCAGACATTCGAATAGGCCAAAGAATACAAATGCACGAAGCCTAAAAAATGCCTGCATATTTCCTGTTAGCTTCGGGCATCACAGTCACCCTGGGCATCACAGTCACCCTGGGCATCAGTCACCCTGGGCATCACAGTCACCCTTAAAAAATGCTTCAGTCTAGAAAAAAAATACCGTGCACAGACCATTCACGGGCACGTACCTGACAGGAGTTTTACAAAAATTGGATGTCTCCTTTCCGCTCAGGCTTCACTGGAGTAATGCTAGTCTACTTTCTGTTCAGGCCAGAGAGCCACTTCACTCCAATCCACTCACGTCAACTTTGCCTCTCTTGTGCGCAAAGAGTCCCAGCTTCACCGGCAGCTTGCCTCCTCTTGTTGGGGAGCCGGTATAGCGTTGGACTTTCAATCCCGGCTGGGGCCAAATATTTGTGCTGGCCTTTTCCCGTTGCCCCGTCTTTGATATCACCCATACGTGGTGGAAAAAGACGTTAAACTCCCAAACATCCACCCTGCCTCCTCTTGTTACCCCCTGGCAAGCACCTTGCCCTACTAATACAAAAATCACGAAAATCACGCTTTTCCGTGACAACAAAAATCACTACAAACTAGCACACTCGCAAGACTTCAAACAAAGACTGCACTGGACCCCTAGCGCCACACGACCAGACCGTTGAGAGTCCAACACCCAACCAGCCGCGGTATATCGTCGTCCCTCAATCATAGGGCCAAAAATTGCCTGTTTGGATTTCACGGCCAAACAAATTTTAATTGCTCCTACCCGCCATGTTTTCCGCCAGGTTTAGAAGAGAGAGAGAGAGAGAGAGAGAGAGAGAGAGAGAGAAAATCGAAGAACATTAGAAGCCAACGCAAGGGACACTCGTGTCACATAGTTACTTACCTTAGTTCTTGTCTGTCCCAGTTGGGCGAACAGAGCAGTATTTGACTTCAGTAGTGGAAGTGGATGGGGTGGGTGTTTGAGGGGTTTAACGTCCTTTTCCACCACATACGGGTGATATCAAGGACGGGGCAACGACGAAAAAGCCAGCACAAATATTTGGCCCCAGCCGGGATATCAGTAGTGGAAGTACTTCCCGACAAAAAAAAAAAAAAAAAAAAAATCTGTCACAGTTGGTAACTAGAATAGTAATTGACTTCAATAGTGAGACTACCTCCAGAGAGGAAAAAAAGTGTTATTCCCTTCAGTTTAACTTGACCTAGTTACTACCCCCCCCCCCCACACACACACCACCACCACCACCACCACCAACACTACCACTTTTGTTTCGATGGGTAAAACCGAAAACAAACTCCTGTTTTTGTCGTTTTTGTGTTGTTCTCGTTGTGTCAGACTTGGAGATGAGGTAGGTTGCGGCTGTAGCTGTTTCACGTCTCCGTTACGTTCATAAATCAGGCAGCCTTTTCCCAGCTTCGGGGAAACTCATTCATGTAAAGAAGGAAATGCATTAGGGTTGTCGGCACTATATACGGTTTCCCTGCGGTAACTATCGTGATGTAGTAGGGGTTTGCTGGCCATCATCACAGAGTCCTTAAAAACATCTCGCTAAATGTGTTCTCCGTGTGAAAGAAAGGACATCTACAGCTAACGCAAGGAGCGTGTTTACAAGTACAGTGGGTTTAACAGCTTCGGCGTGATACTCACGCGAGATGTGCTTAAGTGGTGTGTGTGTAAGCTCTCTGAATGCATGCCTGTCTCGGGGGCTTTCACCTAATTCAGTCTTTTGCTTGAATCCCTCGTTGTTAGGCTACTCTCTTTGTCAAATATATCCTTCTTTTTATTTTTTTAACAATCCACGAAAACTCACCAGATTTCCGGAGAGAACACTCGTATTTGTTATAACATTGATATGACTCGTCATGAAACATGACACTCGGTCTTTAGCGGTAAACGACGGGGCAACGAGTGACACTCGGTCTTTAGCGGTAAACGACGGGGCAACGAGTGACACTCGGTATTGAGCGGTAAAACGACGGGGCGACGAGTGACACTTGGTCTTGAGCGGTAATTACGACGGGGCAACGAGTGACACTCGGCGTTGCGCGGTAAACGACGGGGCAACGAGTGACACTCGGTCTTGAGCTGTAAACGACGAGGCAACGAGTGACACTCGGTC
>JACVVK020000148.1:1347500-1348785 GCA_018292915.2 Batillaria attramentaria
CCTGTCATCCTTTTGAGCGATCGAGCTTCGGTCTCCGCTGCCAAATTGTGGGCCAGCTGCCCAAAGAGCGGATTGCGGATGCTTCTCTCTTCGTGTTGTGTTTAAGTTTTTTTTTCTCCTGTCCTTTCCACATCATCCTTGTTCCGGGGCTTGTTAAACATGGGTGGAAGGGTTTCCGATGCTGCTCCGATTGGCATGACGGGAGAACGGAGGAGTATATGTGTGTGGTGGGGTGGGGGGGGGGGGACAGACAGAGAGGGGACGGAAAAGAGACGGCGAGTTTCCCCTTTGCTAAGCTTTATATCTTGTCACATCAGCAAGATTGATCGTTTCCATTTAGTACAAGGGCCTGTTTCCAAAGCCTAGCACTAAGTGTTTACATTTTCAAATGTGATAAGCACTGAGTTTTTCCAACCAAGTCAGTTCGGTTCGTGGTCGTGATGCGTCATTACAATGTAAAGAAGTGGGCATGCTAAACGCGAGGGCAAATCGCCGTCGAAACTGTAACTGAATTAGCACCGGAAATACTCCCGTCCATCTTGCTTACTCCCGTCTGTTAAGTTTTTGGCTCCCAGCATATGGCCGTAGAAGGGGCGGATCAGCCCTTCCTTTTTTGTCCACGCTTACCTCCCGTGCTCTTCATCAGACTGACAAGAGGTCTTCACGTCTCCGCTCAGCTTGCGCTTAATTAGAGGCTTGTGTAAGGTGGTCTTCGAACAGCAGACGCACTTCGGTGTTAGACGCCCTCCTGGCAGACCTCTCTCTCTCTCTCTCTCTCTCTCTTAAGTCTTTGATTGTGTCCAGACCCCCAGGGACGAGAAATGTACAAAAGGACACCCATGATAGGTCCACGTAGGCGTATATGATTGGCTTGGGCAGAAGAGCTGTGTTCATTCATACGGTGCCCTTGTGCGTATTTCATGATCGAGTATGAATACTGCTTGTGGAAGCTCGGTGTTCAATGACATTTTGTGGAATTTGAAATGAGTGAGTGAGTTTTCAGGGCTTAATGAACTCGGCGTAAGCAAATTCATCTGAAATAAAAATGAAATAAAACAACACAATGGCACAAACGTAATCGCGAGGAATATTTGTTGAGGCTTTCCTGGATTGCCACCTTTGCTCTGCTGCAGCTGTCCATTTGGGGGGGGGGGGGGGGTGTCTCACGCAGCTTAATGCTGAAAGGAATGGAAAGCGATGAAATTATTTTCCCACGATCAAGAATGCGTCAAAAAAATAAATAAATAAATAAATAAAACGGCCACAACTTAGCCAATCAGTTCGT
>JACVVK020000149.1:0-62500 GCA_018292915.2 Batillaria attramentaria
ACCACCAACACATGGATGGGAAGTAACTGCTCTAAGATGGATGCACCTTGCACTGTCCTGCAACTTATAAACTTGAGGATCCACTGACCTTTTACGCTGTGGACAAGAACGCTAACCCACGATCAGGTAACCAACCAACCAAGCAGCCAATTTACCAAATCCACTGACCTGGCACAACAATGAGCGGTGTCTCAAAGATCTGGTGCCCCTGTAGAACCTTGTCGGCCACACCCACCGACTTCAACTTCTCGTCTACGTGGGAGGCTAAAAGACGACGAAAAGAAACCAGGATTAGTCGACAGTACTTGAGAGTGTGTTCTCGTTCACGTCTGTATACAAGCATTCCATATTAGTGAGAGACATAAACTGATAAAGTGTATTAAGATCTAAGGATGTGTTGCTAATACAAACTTTAACATGACAAAACATGCAGACACTATGATCAGAAATGCGTGATGTTTCTGACATTCTGACCAAGACAATTTTTTTTACATTGGTCACTTCAGTATACAACATTCTGAAGAAGGCAACACGACTGCCAAAATATCACGAAAGGTGTTAAGTAGTTTTTTTAATCATTCTCTATACTGACAAAGACAATTCTAAAAAAGTTGGGTGTACACATCTGCAACTTACGGTCACAAAATTCTGGATAGCCGTCATACTTCTTGCAGAATTCCCGCCTCTCGTCAAACCTGTAGAACTCTGGGTCAGGTATGATCTTCCTTCCAACCACTGCACAAACACAAGACTATTGCTACAGCTTTATCACATGCACAGCTAAATGTCGACATGATTCAATCACTTGTAGATATAATTCTAGACAACAGTAACAGTGTTGTACCTTCAGAATTGTTTTACACAGGACTTCAATGAATTTCATCAGCCGTGGGCAAGATGTGGCCACAGGTTTGTTCCGAAACAGAAACACGAAGCTGAAAGGAGCAAAGTGGGATGATAACAAGTTATTAAAAAAAAAAAGAAAAAAAAAAGAGTCAATACTCACATTTGCTAGGAACACAGTACGACCGTTTGATCGGCTTCGGCCAGCCACCATCAAATCCAGCATAGCTTATCTGGAAAAAAAAACAAAAACCCACGATTGCAATCTCCAAAGACAATGAAAAGCTAAGCTCTGCTTTCTCTGCCACCTGTACTAAAGTCTCTAGTATGGTATACAAGGACTCCAAAATGCCCTTATTCTTGGCCAGAAGTAGACTTCCACTTCCAGTGTGAGGCAACAATTGACAACAACTACTACTGAGCTTCAATGACAACTCAATACTGACCTGTTCCATGGTGGCGAACCCATCCATGCCCTTCTGGCCGATGAAGAACCAGACATCGCGGAAGCGCAGGTTTTGGATGTAGCCACTACCCAGATTGTTCAGCAGGTCCCGGGCTGAGTAGCTCAGTCTACATAGTCAAGTGAAGTTCACGTTACACAATATGTGACGTGACACGCCAACACACAAAATATGGTATCTATCTGAAATTTATTCATCAAACCAACTGAATGTGAGGCCAAGCACTGACATTCAGATCTGAAACTAAGGTCAATAATTTTCACCACAGACACACACACACACACACACACACACACACACACACACACACACACACACACACAGAGTCTCTCTCTGGCACCTAAATGCATGATATAACATACATGTAGCCAATCTCCAATCTTCTAAAATGTATCCAAATACTGCACACTGAACTGAGCACAAACTCTCCCTCCACCCCATCCCCCATTTGCTGTGTTAGAGGAATCCGGTATCCGGGCTGCTCCCTCCCAGAAAAGGCACACAGCTGTTACATGAGGCACAGTCCATCTTTCCCTTTCCATTAAATGCATGCAGGGGTGCTAGCAACTCGGGACCTACAAATCTGAAACCACTTCAAGATGTTTTGCCAAATCTGAAAAGCCACAACTCGGAATGCAAGGAAAGCCAGAAAAAATTGACAAGCGGGGTAAGGGGGGGGGACGGCAAGACAGCTTGCCGCAGCAGTCCTGAAACTGATTTGGCCCTCAAAATCGGAATGCAAGGAACGCCGAAAAAAATGACAAGCGGGGGGGGGGGGGGGGGGGCGGCAAGACAGCTTACCGCAGTCCTGAAACTGAATTGACCCTCAAAAACAGAATACAAGGAACGTCACCACAACTTGAAAAAATTGAATTCCCACCCAAAAACGTACGATTTTCTGCCAAATCGGAAATCTGGGTTTATGTGAAATTTGAAATCGGAAATCCGATCTGAATCGAAAATCTGCCACCCTGCAAATTGGAATTCCCCCCCAAAACACGTTTGATTTTCTGCCAAATCGGAAATCTGGACTCAGGTGAAATTTCAAATCGGAAATCCGATCTGAATCGGAACTCTGCCACCCCTGTGCATGTCTACTACTTTTCTACTAGTCTAGATCCTGAACATCTTGCTTCAATAGGTGCATACTCTAAGAACGTAAGTTAGTTTGCATGTCGGGGGCGGTCGGTGGTCTAGTGGTCAAGAGACTTGTCACCAATGCGAGAGGTCAGGGGTTCGAGCCCCACTCGGGGCAAAGAATTTTTCCTTCTCGTATGTGGCACCGTTCATTCGGGCCGATCGTCAGGGGTTCTCTCCGGGTACTCCGGCTTCCTCCCCCTCTGCTTTGGAAATGTTCAGCCCACCAAGTTTGAAAAATAAATGCATATCTAAATTCCGAAATTTAAATAGCTGAGCTGACCCTTCGCACCACGTGATTGTAATACGTTTATGTCTTGTGTGTGAGAGAATGCGTGTGATTCACGTGAGCGTGCGTGTTGGGTTTAGCTCGCGGCGCTTTGAGCCAAAATATTTGGGATAAAGCGCCTATATTAATGCGATTATTATTATTATTATTATGTGTGGAAACTGCATGTCTACTAGCAGGAATACATGTATAATCATCATAATAAACACTCAAACATTATGATAAGACTTCAGCTAATCAATCCTTTACAGCAAGAGCACATTCACATATTTCCATATAATATTCAATTTGACACGACTATCTGATTATCTGATGCAACTTTTAATCGCAACCCGTAACTCATTAACAGAATATTTATGATGATTTCCAAAACATATTCATTCAATTGTACATGGATTTCTGCGGACAGCAACAACAAACATGTTGCTCGGCACTGTTCTGAATGCATGAGAGGATGACACGCAGCAGCAACATATGCGGCAATGACATAAATGCCAGCTGTCACCGAGTGCGGTTATTTTTTTAATTATTTTTTTTAATAATAATGTTTCCTTCTGCTTTGTACAAGACATGAAAATCATCAAAAAACATGCTTCAAGCCTTGCAAAAACAAACAAATAAATAACAAACAAAAACAAATAAAGAAAAACTAAACTTGAAACTGAGAAGTAGGAGGAAAAAAAAAAGGTCAAATAAAAACAGGGGAAAGAAATTTCAGAAGTAACAGACAAAACCCTAACTGCAACCAAACAGTTTTACTTCCTCACATTTTCCTTCTGACGTATCGCTAATGGAAAAAAAAAAAGTATGCTTTGTCAGCAGCTTGCTGCTTAAAATAATGCTAGAATAGCATGCGTGCCCAAGTGTGTGTGTGTGTGTGTGTGTGTGTGTGTGTGTGTGTGTGTGTGTGTGTGTGTGTGTGTGTGTGTGTGTGTGCGTGTGTGTGTGTGCGAGCGTGTGCTACACGCATGCGAGCATGTGTGTTGGCATGTGTACGTGCAAGCATGCGTGTGTATATGTGTGATCGTGCATGCACAGAAGCAAACTACTAGATACGCACACACTATTTCAGAGTATGACTGTGTAAAACTGCACACAGGTTCAAGCAGTGGAAACTTCACCTCAAATTAATTTTATCTAAACTCACTTTTTTGCTCCATCATCAGAGACGACAGCGACAACAATGTCCCCAACATTAAGAGCCTCCAGATACAGTTCCAAATCGGTGCTGTCTGGGTAAGACAAGAAATAAAGAAACAAACAGTCAGAAAAAAGCAGATAATGTGCGACAATCCAGGACAGCAATCAGCTGAGCTGGATATTGCGTCAGTGGTCCTCCCAAAGTGTATTCTAGGGATTTGTAAACTTGCGGGTTGCACCAAGATGACTCCTTGGCTGTAGGTATAGTCTGTTTTTTTAACAAATGTGTAATGTCACTTGCAAGTGAAGTGGGCAGCAGGCGCATGTTTTGGTTCACGTTGTGGCTCGTATCTTAGCAATGACAGCCTCAAAATGTTTTAATGCTGGACTTTTTTATTCTGAACATGACCACAAAACGATGAAGATCACCAGCAGTGTAGGTGTCCGCACGGCTTCAGTGTCTTGTGGGCAGTGGGGAGAATGGGAGGAGGAGAGGAGACCGGGTCGTGGGGGGCGGTGGTGGGGGAGGGGGGGGGGGGAAGGAGGCTTGACTTTTCTCTAAACATGAGCCACAAAACTGCAAAGCTCACCAGAAGTGTACGTGTCCGCATGGATGACAGAGACGGGCTTCAGTGTCTTGTGGCTGATGGTCACAACGTTGAACCCTCTCCCACCTTTGTTCAGATTCTCAGAAATTACTCTGCAAAAACACAGAAACAACATCGAGCTGAAGGAAAATGTCAGCAGAAACTCTAACATTTCATTACACATACTGTACACTATCCTTAAGTATAAACAATAAATAATACCTGCATACACTCATTTAATTGTATGTATATATATTCAAACTTGGATACTTCAACAATACAAAACTGCCATGCAGTATGAAATATCATGAAGGAAGGTGAACAGGACACCAACAATAAGCAATTAAATATTGCCCTTTTTACCAGTCCTATACGAAACAGAAGAGTGACCTCCATAAGCTTGGGAAAATGTGTTTCATTTCTCATGCCACTAGAAGTTCATCACGTTTACACTAGATCCAAATCCTAGACACACTGTAATTTCTTTTTCATTGTTGGTGATTGTTGTTGTGTCTTTCTATTGCTTAGTTATTGTTACTGGGGTTTTCTGTTTGTTTGTTTTTTGTTTCTGTTTGCTTGTTTTATTTTATTGATAAAACAAAACACACACCCCACCCCCCACCCCCCCACCCCGCTCCAAAAAAAAAAAAACCAACAGGAAAGGTTCTAGAAAAAGTGAGGAAATGCAGTTTACATGTGTCCGTCAACACAGACATATGGTGGCTTTGTGTTCTCCATTCCCGAGTAGACTCCCACGGCTACATGATCCATGGGGCACGCACTGTCCAGCCCACAGTGGGGTATGCTCTGACCCAGCACAATGGATGTACCCAGCACCATCTCTGGCAGAGCAATTTGCATGTTACTCTGTGGCCCCACTGAAACATGAAAAGAGAGGTTACCTGTCATTTTGCACCTTTTGTCTTTCTCTCTGGGGGAGTGGGGGTGTGGGCAGCACGGATCAGTGCTGTGGGGGTTATGAGAGTGACGGGCGAGTGGGGGGGGGGGGGGGGGGGGGCCTGGGGAAGATCTTGCTGTGTAACCAATTCACTCTGCCTAATTTTTGGTGCAATTTATGTATGCAGCTGGGCTTGTCGTGAAAAAGGCTGAGACTGCAAAACTTGCGCACAACAAATTACAACATACTTGAATGAGGCTGCTCCATTCACGCAACAGATAGTGTAATGTAAAAATGAGGAAGAGCAGGAACATTATTATGGGGTTTTTTTTTTTAGATTTAAACAATACATATACAGTAGAAATCCCTGCATACACCCTCAAGGGTTGACAAAATATCCCACTTGAAAAATGATGTATCTTTACAGATACAAAATCATCCATGGCGGAAAAATGTCGCTTTCACTATCCAAATGACCCACAAGGAAACATGTAATTTCCACCATTCTAAATTTATAGACTGTACTTGACTTCAACTCACACGGCAAAGAGAAACATCCTGCCTTCTCTAACACAGCAGAGAAATCTTCTGATTTGTCTTTTTTGCTGATCTGATGACAGAAAAAAAGGATGATGATATGACAAAGGTGCGGTCCAAAACGTTACTAGTTACCACAAATTTAACAAGAAAAACTATGTAACAAAAACATTACATCGTCAAAATCTCGTAAAGATACAGTGACAGTAGACACTGAATACTGAAAAAAAAAAAAAATCTACTCCTGTTTTTAGCATAAATTTCAGTGAACTGCAAAAACACAGTCAGGCATATGCATGGTTTCGACTGTTCCAAACAAATATTGCCCGTAACTGAGCTGTACAGAGTGAACTTTGATCAGCACAATGCTAACATACAAAATGTTTGGGGTTTTTTTGAGGGTTTTTTTTGCTGCCACAACTCTTTGCCGGCTCCAGTGGTGTTCCTCCCTGGTAATGGGTGAAATCCAAGGAGGGCTCGGAAGTTGGGGCAATTTTTATTATGCATGATGATGGAGATCAGGATGATGGTAAGATGATGCTATGGAGGTCCGTGTGGTTTGGGAATGCGGGACAGGGCCGCATTCCACGCTTCCTGTCATAAATATCCCGGCATTAACCAGGCCCGGGAACTATGGCACCTGCGGTGCCGGCCGTGTAATCATCCACATCATAAGACGTGTCATACCAAGGGAAGCACCCCCAAAGTCGCACCCGTGAAGTGGGTGAAACTCGGCTGTGTGGCAACAGCCTCCCCATTGGGCCCATAGCACATCGCTCTGGGTAGGAGCGGACCTAGGTAGGAAAAATCCCGCTTGCCTCGGCTGGGATTCGAACCCGGGTCTCCCGGTCCATAGTCCAAGTGCTGACCACTACACTACGGGGGCCGGTAACATACAAAATGTTAATGCAGTGCCCAAAGATAACATGATGGCGAGAGTGACCTGTACACACCACAAACACATAGTTTCGTTGTTTACTTCACAGACATTTAACAAAATTACATTTTTACATGAGAGCTCTTACGTATTCAATGGCATGGCCCTCCTTCAGTCCTTTTTGTCCAATCATGATGAAGCTGTCTCGGAAATTCAGGGACTCTACTAGCGCGCTCCCATACAGTCGCAGCCATTTTCTGGCGTCTTCTTTCAGGCTGAAACAAATTCATAAACACTACAGCAAACAAATAAATAGAAAAAAAATAAATCATAATAAGCAATCACACTATCCTGAACAAGAACAAATGTGTGCAAACACCTCCTGTTGCAAGCAATTTATCACGTCCATCAAGGTTTGCTGAATGGCAGAAATGCTCTCATAAATATCGGTCCTCAAAGTCAGAACAAAATGTACGATGTAACGAGACCTGTCAAAATTATATCATAAATACCGTTTGGTGGCAGACCCTTCTGTAGGTGGCGCGCACGCGCACACACACACACACACACACACACACACTTCAACCAATTTCTCTTCCAACCCCAAGCCTCACACCATACCCCCAACAACTTCTCAACTCAGCATTCTACAAGTAGGGGGGCTAAATCACTGTTTGTTAGAAGACCTGCCAACTCCAATTCAGACTCTAAAGGAATCTATGCGGTCATCTGAGCGGAATATTACAAAGTTCAGCCCAATCTAATTACCTACGCCTGAAAAAGCTTGCGCAACTCAAAGGGAACCATCACAGTTTAGCAAGTTCAAACACACCTACACTCGACGTTGGCTGTAAAGGCCTTTGTGCAAAGCTTTGAAGTCCAACTTACAAACTGAGCACAGAGAATGATGCACACTGATAAATGACTTATGAATACAAGGGAACGACTTTGTATAGTCTTCCTTGAACTGTTGGTCAGTCATTTTTGTTGTTGTTGCTGGAGCTGGAACACACACTTTTTTTGCTCCTGATGTATGATGTGGATTCTGAACTGATCCGAAAAGACACAAAATTTGTGATTGGCTGCCGAATCTAATTTCAACAAGAAAACCAACGTTGACCGACTGACAATGTCAAGCTGTTTTCAGCGTTGACCGTCTTCCTTGGTATCATTCTAGTGCACCTGCCTTGTGAAAAAATGTCCCCCCCCTCCCCCCCCCCCCCCCCCCCCAATTCAGCAGACAATACTTACCCACTGGAGGCCTCATCAAAGCTGGCAACAAGGACAATGCCACCATCAGGGATTCCCTTCTTCAAATAACGGATCACACTGCCATCTGCACGTATCGCATCATTTAAAAATTAACTGACAAACTGCACTGATTCTGTCAAAAACTGTTTTGGTGTGTAAACATCCTAGGTATTTAAAAATGTCTTCTTTATCAGAACTGGTCATTTTATAAGTTGTTAAAAAAAAAACACTGCACAAATTACAACTTTTTTTTTCTTTTAATTTCAAAATGAGTGGTAACACAGGGAATTGTTCAAACTGCTTACCATCAACATATGTGTCAAACGATGTCACTTCTTTCACTTCAAAGGAGTTTCCTGGAACAGAAACACATACATGTGAACGCATATTTTGTGTGTGTGTGTGTTTATGTTATATTCATCTACATAAAGAATCAAACAAAATATCAACAAATTCAATAATTATCAATTACATAAACGATTGTTGTTTGTTGGGGGAGGGTGGGGGAGTTGAGTTGTAAGTACTTACCGTTTATGACAACAAAATTCAGACCCCTTCCAAAATTCTTCAGGTCATTGCTCATAATTCTGCACACACACAAAATTCATGACTTTATTTTAAAACAAAACAACAACAAAAAACCAAACCAACAACAACTAAAGTACACTGCACAAAAACAAAGTAATAATAATTCTCTCCGGGTACTCCGGCTTCCTCCCCCTCTGCTTAGGAAATGTTCAGCCCACCAAATATAATGAAAAAAAAATAAATGCAAATCTAAATTTCGAAATTTAAATAGCTGAGCTGACCCTTCGCACCACCTGATTGTAATGTGTTTATGTCCAGTGTGTGAGAGAATGCGTGTGATTCACGTGAGAGTGCGTGTTGGATTCAGTTCGCCGCGCTTTGAGCTGATTCATGAAATACAATACTCTTTATTATTATTATTATCAATAATAATAATAATAAAAGTAATAATCGCATTAATGCAAAAAAGGCAGGTGGTCACTGCTAGGGACAAGATAAAAGTGGCCTACATGTACATGGCAGCAATATTTGTCACAGGGGTGGATGCTAGACCTACGCAGCTGATAAAGTTTCCCACAGAACCTTAAGCATAGTCGAGCAAATATGTCAATCACTATTCACCAGGGTCCATACAGGTTCACAGTCTCAAAAATTCATGACTTTTCCATGACTTTTCGCGACCAACTCTCCTGTTTTCCATGACACTTTCCTCGCCCTCTTTCACACTGACACGCGCGAGGGTAGAAATTCTGAGCTTATCCGAGTTATCGCAGTCAGCAAGACCAATGTTCAGAGTTAGTCATTAGCCTCAGGGGAATGCAGTTTGTTGGCATTTTTGGTGGTCTGTCCAGACAGTAATCAACAAGCTGACCATTTCACTGTTGGGCTCAAAATGGCTTCCATAAAATTCCAAAATTCCATGACTTTCCATGACTCTTGAGATAATTTCATGACTTTCCAGGCCTGGAAAAGCTATTTGCAAATTCCATGACTTTTCCAGGATTCCATGACCTGTATGGACCCTGATTCACACGCCATCTGTTCTTGCCAACTTGTTCTGCTGTCAAAACTCGCGCTTACATTTTCCCCTCAAAGCAGATGGTTGGTCCTGCAATATTTTTCTCTCCTGTGCGAATGTAGAATGACAGCTGGTCAGGGGAGCACTCCACCCCACATCCATCATCTGATTAAAATACAGAAAGAGAGTTCGTTACTTCGCCTGTTTCTATCAAGATGCAGTTAAACACAAAAATAATGATACACCTGTATAGGCACGGTGTTTGGTTTGAAAACTGGTCTGTCAATGTGACCGGTTGTTCTTGACATGAGAACAAGTGTCTGGAAATAAACTGTGTGGACTGTCACTGACATTTGAAAAGACATTTTCCAGAAAAAGAAACTGACATGAGAGATACACGGAAAATCAATAAGCTGTACTGCTGCTATCTTCACCTAAACCAAATTCATGTCTCATGGCAGCATGCATTTCTTAGGTAAGGTCAGGGTATGACACCAACACTAGAGAAAATAAATATTTAATCAGCTGTATAGCTGCGTTCCGCTAACTCAGCCTACTACGTACATGTACTACTAATAGTAATAGTAATAGTGCATGAAAAGGTCAGGGTGTTACTCCTGTCTCCCATAGCATTTTCCTGAGTAAATTTATTGATTTTTATGATACTCACCAGCCGAAATATTCAAGGAAGAGCCCTGCACATCCCAGATCTGACGAGCTGAAAAAAAAAAAAGGTATCAGAGCATAAGCCAACATTCAGAGATGTAACTGTAACTGTGATGAAAACAAAGAAACGGAAAACATTTATTCTGGACATAGGCAAGAAAAATTGGCCTCAGTAAAAATTCGTTTATCAAATTTAATTTTCAAAATGTGATGGGATCCAATGAAAGGGGGGGCCAAAGTCGCATCTATAGCCACTTTTGAGAAAATCTGCAAACAAAAGAAAACACCGAGCGAACGAGTGTAATGTGTCATTCAAGAGAATGAATGTTCGCTGACATGCATCGGCAAAGGTTGAAAAGTCTTTCTACAAATTTCTGAGAAAATGGCTCAGATACATCAACTTGATCATTTGGTGACAATATCTTGGGATATCTGTTACCTTAACATAATTTCTAGTGGCATTTTTCACAGCTAACTGCAAGACGATGCTAGCTCAGCATTGCAGATATGGAAAACCACCCACACAGCGTGGGGTGCGGAGCCAGGCTTGATTTGAAATCAAGGACGTTCGCACACGTAACAAGAAACAGCAAAAGCGGTACTATTACTAAAAATGCCCCAAATCACTCTCTGTGCCCCATTTGAGAGAACCCATCACAAATTATCTGATACTTACTACCATCAGAGAACAGTGAGTGAAGACAGTAGATGATGATCCCAGCACAAGCTAAAAACACCAAAAATCTTCGGACACCTGCAATTTCAAAACATTCAGTTACCAAACATTTGGGCTGTACACAGAGTAAACACATCATTTAATTTTAAATATTTATCTAAAATTCATAAAACAAAACAATAATCAACTTCTGCAAACAGATCACATTTTAAAACCATACAGATACCGATGTTCTGATGACACCAGCCTTTGATCAGCAGGATGACCAAATCAGATCATCCCTTCCCCGAGTCCCTTCCCCAAACCCCTCTACCAGTTGGGCAGGGGCCTGACTGGCCACCAAGAGAGATCAACCATTTGGCAAGAGTTGCTCTTTACAGTATATTGACTGTATCTCCAAGTTCTTGACAAGCAGTCTTCTCAACTCCTCAAAGACCAACCATTTGGAAAGAGTTAATTCCTAACTTAATGTTTACAGTATCTCAACTGCACCATACCTCCACAGCATCCCCCACTTGGTTGGGGGCCTGAATGGCCATCACGAGTAAGACAGATTTACCACCTGGCAAGAGTTACTTACTCTACTGTTAGGTGCTTATAGTGTCTTACCTGTACCTCCAAATTTCTTGACAAGCAGTCTCCTGAACTCCTCAATGATCAACCATTTGGCAAGAGTTACTAACTTACAGCTACTACTTAATCTTAACTGTACCTCCAAATTTCTTGACAAGCAGTCTCCTCAATGCTCGGAACATTTTGCTGTCAGATGCAAGTTTTCTTGGCAGCTCCACAGATGTCTTTCTACACAGCACTTTCAGTTTCATCCAATGCTGCAAGCCTCACGCCATGGTGTGATTCTATCAAGCAGTACACTCACTTCAACAGAGTATACTCTGCACCTGTCCGAAAGAAGAATTCAAATTATTCTTTGAAGGTTGTCAACCCTCCATGAACTGAAACAGCAGCACTTGAAAACAGTAAGTTTTTTGGAATCAAAAGGAAAAGAGTTTACAAGTTGCTGGCATCACACTTGCAACAGACCGTTTCAAACTCTGCCAGGGGATACCATGCTAAGTAATGCATTTTTTCTTCCATTTTTTAATGTAAATCATGACACTGCTATTGTATAATACATACATACATGTATACATGTACAAGGTATACTTCATCACAATGGGTGTGACCAAAGAGAGGATGGCATACGACAGATAATCAATTCCGACTGGGAAAACGTCAACAGTTCAGCCACAAACTGTGAGCTTCTAGGAACGATGCACCAGAATCAGAGAGATAGGTATCAGCCTTTCGCATCTAATTCGTTCATTTAGCAACGTAAAATCAGCGCCTGATCTTACCATAATGAAGGGAGAATGCAAGTCCTTCGGAACACGATATTTCGCAAATCTCTCTAGTAGACTTCAACTTCCGGTTCAGACGCGCGAGAGGTACTACTGCGCAAGTCAGGCCTACGCGCGTGAAGCTCTACCGAAGTCCACACAGATGAAAAACAAACCTGAGTCGATCGGCTGGGATAACTAGACGGTCTCAGCGATGTGAACGAAGAATGCAGACTGTTTTTGTGTATCTGCAATACTAAACAGTCATGGCAATCAACCTTCCAAACGAACTGCATAAATTTTGCAGTCACGCCAGCCGACTGAGACAGACTTTCGAGGAAACCAAAAAGTGTTTTGAGGACATCAACACTTCTGCCAATTTCGATGGTAGTGAGTAATTGGTATTGAATAGAATATTTAACCTTTTTGTTCAAGCCGAGACGAAACATTCAGGTTGCTGATCATTTAGTTTGTGAACCAGTTAGGAAATGGACGCACTGCTTAGTCTACTCAAAACAACCCGCCTTTGTTGTTACTAATATTAGGCCCGTGAATAGAATGTGGTTTAAAATTAAATACTGTCCAGTCAGCTACTCAAAGGTTAGCGTCAAGACAATCGACAGAAATTTCGCCTAAGTGCCGCGGATTGATTGTATTTTTATGTATAAAATGACTGAGGTCTAGAGTTGCAAAAGGGAAGGTATAATTACCAAACAAAGCAAAATGTTTGCAGGAGTCATTATAAGAGAAAAGACTCTTTTTATACGTTTCTGTCGATGCTCAAAACACCTTTGTCCAGTATCATTAATTTTATGACACTGGTAAGGCAGGTTCTATAATTTAAACAAAAAAGACTAGCACTCTTGATTATTGTTTTTGCACTTTGTAAACAATGAATAAAGTGGATGTGCCTTGTCTCTAATCAGCCAGCTTACTTTTCGTTTCACTTCCCCAAGAGCACTTTTATGGGTAGTTGTTTACTGTCAAGGGGTATTCCCAATTTCCCAGAAGACAGAAATCAGGAAAAAATCTTGTACCCAGTGAATTTATGGCTTTTGACAGGAGTATGGGTGTAGTACGTGAACATTTTATTTCTAATTGCCTTTGTTCAAGTTATTGGAAATAGTTTTTGTCTCTTTACAGCTCAGATTATACACGCTATCCTTCTTCAAGAAGAGGAAACAGAGATAACCAATACTGTGGAACGCCCGCCAACTATAGTGGTGTTTGGTCAAACGCCATATGCCAAGTCTAGAATTGTGAATGAACTCTTTGGAAAGAAAGTCCTACCCCCACTGGAAAATGAAGACAGTGGTGTACGTTTGCGCATGGTGCGTTTCAAACTCGGGGATATGCCCACAGTGAGCTTGACTCTACCCGACGATTATGACCTCGTTGACACTTTGGAAGCGGACAACGGTCCATGGCACACGATCCCAAAACGGGACCTCGTGATTTCAGATCACCACAGCGGGTCTGGAGACAGTGCGAGAGGCATCGCTCATCTGGAAGTGACACAGAACCACCCGTTATTGCGATTTGGGACCCATGTTGTTGTGGCACCCACTGTGCCAGAGGGGTTGACTGAAGACATTGTGCAGCAGTGTGTGGACCATATTCCTTCCATTCTTGTGTATGGGTTCTCCAGTGATCAGCTGCATGACAGGGTTTGTATTATAATTTATTGCAATTAACATACTGTAGCCCGCAGCACACTAGCCATGCCCCCTGATTCTCCATTGCAACCCATCTGATTTCTCAGTGGCACAGCACACTAAGTATGATGTCATCAGCGATCGTCAAATGTGTCAGGACCTTGGTAGCCATTCGGGCTACCACCATGAACAAAACTGGTAGCCTGAAAAAAAATCGAAGCCGGAGTGGCTGCTAGGTTCTGATTCATCTCAGAATTCCTTCTCGCCATTCGGGCTACCGCTACCGGAGCTTTCACTCGCCCGACGGTAAATTTGGTAGCGAAAGCGAGCGGGCGAGCGCGCGAGCGCATTTGACGATCGCTGTGTCATTTGATGGGAGAAGGGGTGATTTCAACTTAATCAAGATCAAAGACATTGACGTGATTTTTTTTTCCCCCTCAAAATGGAGTCATTGGTTTACTGTTCTTCCATTACACGGCAGCTTTCTCAAGCAAATTGAGGGTTTCCAGCTGTCGATACAGGCAAGGAAAAATCCCGCCAAATTCCTGCCCACCAAGGATTCGAACCTGTGCCTCAGGAATGAAGCGGATGCCCAAATCCCCTGTTGTGTTGTCTGTTGTTCTTGGAATATTGAGCTGCTGGATCGTGTCACTAAACATCACTTAAAAGTTAAATGCGATCAATTGGTGGAATGTTGATTTGACAACTGGTCGTCCTGATTAGCATAAATAGCCTTTGGTTTCAGTTGCTTAAGGCAAATCAACACAGGAAGAAATTTGTGACAGAGGCAGACACATGGACATGAACTGTCATTGCTGTCTTATCCCAGTTCATACATCTTACCAGGAAAGTTTCCAAGAGCTGCTATTGTACTTTTTTTTTTTTTTTGGGGGGGGGGGGGGGGGGTTGGAGAAATATCATTCACTATTACAGGTTTTCTGTTGTTTTAGTTTTCTTGGGGGGGGGGGGGGATTTTGGGATCATACTGTGTTTTTTTCACTGTATCCATTTTTATAATGCTTGGTACAGCTGGAGAGCCAGTCAGCGTGGTAAAGCTCAGCCCTGACCGGCCCCCGTAGTGTAGTGGTTAGCACTTCGGACTATGGACCGGGAGACCCGGGTTCGAGTCCCAGCCGAGGCAAGCGGGATTTTTCCTACCTAGGTCGGCTCCTACCCAGAGCGGGTGTGCTATGGGCCCAATGGGGAGGCTGTTGCCACACAGCCGAGCTTCACCCACTTCACGGGTGCGACTTTGGGGGTGCTTCCCTTGGTATGACACGTCTTATGATGTGGATGATTACACGGCCGGCACCGCAGGTGCCGTAGTTCCCGGGCCTGGTTAATGCCGGGATATTTATGACAGGAAGCGTGGAATGCGGCCCTGTCCCGCAGTCCCAAACCACACGGACCTCCATAGCATCATCTTGCCATCATCCTCATCTCCATCATCATGCATAATAAAAATTGCCCCAACTTCCGAGCCCTCCGTGGATTCCACCCATTACCAGGGAGGAACACCACTGGAGCCGGCAAAGAGTTGTGGCAGAAAAAAAAAAAAAAAAAAAGCTCAGCCCTGAAAGTGGCAAGTATTTTACTCAGGATGGCAGGTGGGAAAAAATACTGGCAAGTAAAACATGATGAAAAAAAATCAGAGTTTCGGGGCTGACCCCTGAAAAAAAATTGAAGACTAGACCTAAATGGGAATAGCAAAAAGCCAAATGTGCCTTTTCTATTTATAACTTGAGTGTAGCATGGCTACACACCCAGAGAGCTCATGAACGCCACTAGTAAAACACAGGTCTAATTTCCCAGGATTACAATTAATGTTGTACTCAACTTGTAGGCATAGGATTCACATTATTGGAAAAGCACCTCAAGCTGTGGTATGGGGTGTCACTGTCAGGCATTCATTGTGATTTTAGGGGATATATATATATATTATATATTTCCTTGTTTTGTGCATTTTAGTTCTAGCGCAGCGTAGGTGTCAGCAGTTATAAAAAGAATCATATGATACGTCACATGTGTTTCCTGAGTAAGACGAATGCCGTGACGTCTTGAGTGGGAAGCACCCGCCCTAACCATGAGTGTCACATGTACACTATTGCAGCAAGGGTGTAAAGGTTTTCAGTAAAAATAGATTCGAGTGCTGACAGCGATAAGAAGATAAATATTACATTTGGTGCTGTTTCATTTCCTGTACTGGCACTGTGGCGAAATTTTCATTCATAAAATAAGTCTGCAACTACTTGACAACTTGGGATTGAGCAGCAACTCACTTTTATGATTCCACTGCGAAGAGAAGCAGTGGTTTGTAATGGCTTGCTGAATACAAGACTTGGAAAAAGTGGTGTTTGTAACTTTACCAATCAAAACATTGTGTTGCTAGAAGGTGAGACGGGTTCAGAAATTGGCAGTCAGGCTCAGAGGTGGTTCCTTTTTAGTGAGCACACACACACACAGCAACGTATTTTTGTTTTAACAATTCTTGTCTTGTAATTGTATACATTTTTTGTTGTTGCTGTTGTTTGTGTTTCATTGAAGTACTGTTCCTCCCAACTTACCGGTTTTTATTGAGTTTAAGATTTTTTTCAGTGTGTGTTGTTGTTTGTGCGTGTGTGTGTGTGTGTTTGTTGTTGTTGTTGTTGTTGTTATAAATTGTTGAGCAACCATTATCCTCCAAAAAGTACCCTTTTTTGTTTTCCCCCCGCTCTCTTTAAGACTCTTAAACCGGTCACCTTTTGTCATGAGAGGACCATCAATCAAGATTACAGTTTTTCCCCAGGTGTGCTATCACCTACTTAGCACTTTTGACAGTACTTTTAAAAAATAACTGACCCACATTTACAGCAGCGTTCCATCATTTAAACTGACAGCATTCCGTTCCCCCCTGTCGCTTTGAAGTGGGTGGGCCCCAAAATAGAATGTGGGACATCAGTAATGTTACAGATGAGGCTTAGCACATGCTCAGCAAAAGTGGTACTCACGATGTTTACTTTGCTATTAGATTTGTGAGGGTAGTGTTAGTGGATTGCAAACCCGTCACGCAGGTAGTGGAAAGTCGCCCACCCCCCCCCACCCCCCCCCCCCCCCCCCCCCCCCCCCCCGGTGATATCTTATGGTTTGGTGTTAAAACCTTTTTGCGGTAGACCATAGTGCCTGTGGATGGCAAACCTAGCCCCCCCCCCCCACACACACACACGCGCACTTACGCACACACATACACACACACCACATCACCACAACCATCAACCCCATCCACCGTTCCGTTCAATCGGTTCAGTTGTGTTCACCGTACAAAATCTGTTCATTTTCAGGCTGCATTATATTCACTATATTGCCCAAGCTAGTTCACTTGTAGCGCCTGCCGAGATGAGATCATTCATATTCATAGTCGCGTCAGCATCACTGATATTCTCAGCGTCTGTCAACATAATTTCTCAGCGCAACACTGAGACCAAGTCACGCTGTTTGTGTGTAATGGACACGTGAGAAGACAGCGGACATCATCGTTATCACACTCGGACACGAGTCTGAGTCGGCCATACTACTGGCACTTACGGGTGGACCATAGCCGCAGTATCGGTTACGCAATTGTCGTGGGCATGTTTACGCAAGACACGCACACAGAGTCGGGATTAGGATTTTCCCTTAGGTCATTCCCGCCTGTTCACAGAGGCGGCAGCTGACAACAGAGCTTCATATCAGTGGGGATTATGATAGGGCTGACCGGAAAAGGGGTCCTACTAATTACCGAAAACGACCGAAAACAACTCTTAATACTCGTAGAACGCAGTTAAAACATAGAAATAACAACACACAAACATGATTAAAGGTCAAAAAGAGGCCTTAAACTCAGTAGTTTAAAGGAAAAAAGTACTTATTCACTCCAAGACAACACGACGAAATGAACGTGTCTCCCAAGGGAAGCGACTCTGGTCCGGACTGGTTATTTTCTGCAATATCACTTTTTTTTCCTTTTAGCTTTTTTTAAGGCCACATTTTTCATCTTTAATCATGTTTGTGTGTTGTTATTTCTATGTTTGAACCGCGTTCTATCTGTATTTAGAGTTGTTTGCGGTTGTTTTCGGTCGTTTCGTTGTTTTCGGTAATTAGTAGGACCGTGGGAAAAGAATATTTTTCCTGAGCATGATGCAAACAATAGGGCGCTTTGTAACCGACAGTACTGACCTTGTGCATTAGCTTTCCACAACTTACTAATAATTCATATGCAAAGAAAGAAACACAAGAAAAACTAGAAACATGGAAAAACTGCGAGATGAATCGGAATGCAGGCAGTTACAGAACATCCAGGCCATGCATTCGCCTACGCAAAAACAAACAAACAAACAAAATCCAGAACTCAACAAAAATAAGACAAGAACTTCTGGACAATGATCACTTTAGTGCAAGAATAAAAGAACACTTGTTAAGAAAATTATGGAATGTTTGAAAAGTAAGTCAGTCTGTAACTGATGTTCATGGATGCATGAAGCCCTGTGTTCTTGTAACAAGCTTAGAGCAGATGCTGTGAATTAAATTTAAAACATGTAAGAACTGGCCGTTGTCTCAGTCATTCCTTCCACTTCCAGTTTTCTGTAGTTTTAAAAAAATCCATACTTTTTTCCTTTTTTTTTAAGGCAAAATGGGCCATTTCTGACAGCAGATTTACACTGGGTAATCTTACACTGACTCAGATCTCCCAGTCCATGTCAATAACATTTTATTTTTAATGGATTTAGGTATAGTTGAACTAGTTCACAGACAGAAGTCATCTTGCGGTCGGGCCATGGTATGTGATACACAGGACTTCAAAGGCAAATGAGGTCATTGACCTGTTTTTACTACCATGAGCTGTCAGTTGTCAGCTGTTGATAACTCATACAGGGCCGCGTTTCTTAAGGCGAGCGCTTCGAAACGTTCCGGGGCGCTTTCCTATGAAACCGTCTGCAGGCACCTTGCCCGCGGCGGGCGAAAAAAGCGCCCGCGCACAAAGTCTGAAGCTAGTTCGCCACGAGCAAAAGGTCACGTGGTCAGTTTCTATGTAAACAAAGATGGCGGCGCCCACCGAAGGCTTCGTTGAAGTGGAACTAAGAAATGGCTTAAAATGAATTTGCGGGTGGATGGAGACCTTCTGTCCCAACTTGTAATTGTGCAAAATAGTATACGAAAATAATTTGAGCTAATTGCACCGGGCCGTGGTCGCCAGTCATTCAGGGAAATGTCGTGCGTGTTTGTGGGGAAGGAGTGGTCAAAGTGAGTACGTAATGGTGCCTTACGTCTCCGTTTTGCGTCGAGCAGAACATGCATACTAGCGGTATATCATGCTCCAAGCCAGTAATTATTGCTCCTCCTCAAAAACGTCGTCTTCTGCGCTCAAAAGATGACTGATAGCTGCGAGCACTAGAGTTTTCTTCTTCCTTTTCAACCTTGCCAACAACAGTGTTCGTGATTCCGCCGCCATTTTGAAAGCGCCTTGGTTCTAATTGGCCGTTTCCCAACGAGGCAAAGCGACCTCCGCAAGCGCCCGCGAGCGCCTTTGCGTAAGAAACGCGGCCCTGATCTATCAGGATCGGCTTCCCCAGTACATGTAGTAGCACTAGTAAACGCATTGTACTTAATTAGTACTATTATGGTAGCTGACAAGAGTAGTTGACTCAGACATGGAGATAATTTTGACCCAACCACATATTGTGCTGATTTTTCCGTTTGATAACTTCTTCGGTGGTGATAAAGAGCCCACCGCATTGCCTGGTTCATTGTGGTCGTGCAAGGTGAAACACCTCTGCATTGTGTTTGTCCGGAGTTTGGCCTAGTGGGTTATGACGTCTGTGGTTTTGCAAATATGACGGTTCTTGTTCAGTTTTGGTCAAGTGGGCAGAAGTTTGACTGGGAATTTTCCCTCAACAAATTTCATCACAGATTCATGTCCATACTCATTTACTCTGCCTGTCTTTCCTTCGTTTATAAAGATTTATACTGTACATGTATGCAAACTTGTATTTATGATAATGATAATAATGAGTATTGTATAGGCGCTTAACCCAATTTCATGTATCGGCTCAAAGCGCCGTGAACTGAACCCAACACGTATGCTCACGTGAATCACACGCATTCTCTCACACACTGGACATAAACACATTACTATCACGTGGTGCGAAGGGTCAGCTATTTAAATTTCGGAATTTAGAATTGCATGTATTTTTCCAATTTGGTGGGCTGAACATTTCCAAAGACATGCACATTAAAACTCCTATTATAAATTACATACTGGATGAAATATGGAAAGCCAGTACGCTTGCTTCTATAAAATTTAGTGTAGTCGTTATCATGTTTAGGTCGGCCACTTAGTCTAGATTGTCAGTTAGAAGTTTGCAGAGGCATCACCGATTACGTGTGTTTGCTATGGCCCCCAAAGCCCCCACCGTTTTACTCGTTGCAAGTGGAATTCACATTACAACTTGTCCACAGAATTGGCAAATTACCCTCCTCCTGTAGTTAAAGTTTTATTTGACTATCTTGTTAACGCTTATGATTTTAGCTGCCTCATTAGCATTTGAGAAGTGTCCCTGTCTTTGGTGTATGAAGGATTGATTGTGAGTTTGACGGAGGTCAGATTCTGATTTGGAAGAGTCGCACCTTAACAGTCACAGAAGAAAGTAGAATTCACGGAAACACCTAAGTTTTTTGTTGTTGGTTTGGTTAGTTGTTGTTTTGTTTTGTTTTGTTTTGTTTTTTGGTGGATGGTTTGGTGGTGGAGGGGTGTCTTTTTTCCAGTTTACTGCAAATTATTACTATTAGGCTAACACCGTCGAAAAAAGAAACCATCTAACCCTTTAAAGTGACTCTGTATGTTGGATAATTGAAATCTGATAATTAAGGACACCATGCATATCATACTCATAGAGAATTCTGTTTTCAGGATGTTCAGGACTTGGGGGAGATCGGCAAGGTCACAAGCTTCCAGCCGATATGTTTTGTCCGCGTTCCTCCACCAGGGTCCAGTACCATCGACACGGACCCACCTGACGGGACCGATACCCTGACCATGACCCACCCAAAATCACCACCCTCTCAGTACCACTCACGTGGAGCTGAAAGTGAACCTGCAGCCAATGGAGACGCTGCTGCCGCCAGAACCTCAGACATATCACATCCGTCCACAGACTTGCATCAGCTGCTTCGTCGCCTTGGTTACCTGCCAGGGTCGGAGGGCAAGTACCGCCCGGCGCTGGTGCAGGACTATTTCACCGTGGAGAGCATTTTTGTGGAACGTTTTAACGAGTTTCTGCCCAAGTTCTGCAAATTCGCGCACCAGATTCTTCAAGGCTGTTTAGTGAATGCCGCCACTGTCTTGAACAACTCTCACACGCGGTGCCTGAAAATGTTCATCCTCTCAGCTTTTGACATGGCGAGGGAAATGCTGATCACACCCAAAAAGCTTGAGTTTGTGAAGGAGAAAGAGGAGGAACTGTACAAGTCGCTTCTGGCAGTTGCTGTGTCCAAGATCAATGAAATCAAGGACCTGATCTCGGAAACCATCGTGGACATCTCAGACAGTGTGAAAGAGGAGTGTGCAGCGTTTGATTTGAGCCCTTATGGTACGTAATGCGACAAAAAGACCAGAAAGACATTTCTCTGTCGTGATGGTTTTAATTCATAGAACAGAATCCAAGATGAAGGCCGTCTTGATGCCAACTTTGCAGTGTTCTAGCTTCCATCCAACTGCTGTGGTTATTTTGGAAACAGCCTCTTTGTTGTTAACTTTGTCTGCCGTTAAGTTTTCAGGACTTGGGGGAGATTGGCAAGTTTTCGGTGCATTACGGCCATCTGCTTCATTATACATCTCAGCCTGGTTAATGTAGTCACCTTAAAAAACAGCACTCGCAAAACATTGCATAAACCCATTAAGGATTTGTAAATATTTGTATTGAGATGGAGAGCACACACACACACACACGATTTTTTTTTTTTTTTTTTTCATGGGCCTACAGGGGCACCAACTAGTGCAGATTGGCCGTATTATTTTACTGCATAACTGAGTTGAATACTGAATTTCAGTTTGGTCGCAAAAAAAATATGGAGGAGATAAATTTGAA
Source organism: Batillaria attramentaria (assembly GCA_018292915.2). Classification (NCBI taxonomy): domain Eukaryota; kingdom Metazoa; phylum Mollusca; class Gastropoda; family Batillariidae; genus Batillaria; species Batillaria attramentaria. The sequence goes on from JACVVK020000149.1 coordinate 22,003, forward strand.
ATTTTTCAGAAAGATCGTTAGGAAGTACAGCTGTGCATAAACAAAAAACGACAGAATTACTGCAACTTAAGTGCACCACCTTTCAGTTCTGACTGGGATATCATGACTCGCAGGGTGCCTTACCAGTAAGAGTTGATATGGTCGCAGGCTGCTGTTCAGTTCCAAATGGGCAATTCTGCCTATAGTCAGCTGACTCTGACAGGAATACCCGAATGTTTGGTCATGCAGACTTTCGCATGCTGAGTTCAGTGATTGCTGTTGAAACGATACAAATAATAATATTAAATACTAACACAAAAGAGGCAGCTCTGAAACTTTACAATTTTTCTCTAAGCTGGAATTGCTTTGCGTTTTCACTTTTGGTTTATTCACTGTATGCGCCCGCACACTCATGCTTTTTGTTTGTTTGTTTGTTTTTTCTGTGTACGGCAGAATACTAACAAGTGCCAAAAAATACTGACATACGGGTGAAATAGGACTGATGACTCTTTTTAGGGTTGGCACCTCTGGGCTTACCAAAGAAAGAGTATACATGATAATCACTTTATGTGACCCGTTCTCACGAAAGGGACCGTAAGTCACGCTAGGCCGAACACCGCTACAGGGGAAATGAGTGTTGAGGGTCAGTATGGTCGTCTTGTGAATAGCCAACTTCAACTGCTGATATCTCTATAAGTTTTAGTAGTACAGCTTTCGTTCTTATTGTGAATTAAGACTTCATAACCAGTAGTTTGCATTGATGTACATATATCTCAAAATTGGTAATTTTCAACTTATGCCATATGGTCTCTTGTGAGAATGGGTCACGACGTACCCACCCTGTTCTCCCCCCTCCCCCTATGCCCTTTATGAGTGTGCATATCTGATGAAATCAGAAACCACAGTTAAGGCTTCATATCTGCATGGGACGTTGGTCTTAGACCAGTTCAATTTTGAAATCCATTTACCTGCTCTCCTAGGATATAATTATGGCCTGTCATTTGTATGCCACAGTGGACAATATTCAGGGCCCGCATGTAAAAGTCGGGGTTCGGGAGTTTAGCCCCGGGTTAGAGTGTAACCTCAAACTAAACTAGCTCTAGTCTAGGGTTAAATTTTCTGTTGTTTTTTTTGTTTTAAATCAGGAAGCGAGTCCATTCCAGCAAGGTGCTTATGCCGTTACGGAAGGATTTTTGTCTTTCTTTCGTCGCTTCCTTTTTTCATTTAATTTTGTTTTGGGGTTTCTTTTGTCCTAGTCTGGGTTAGGCCCATAGCTGTGGGTTAAATTAACCTCGAGTTTTACGTATGGGCCCAGGACATTTGTCCAATATTTTGACTGTAATCCACGACATAATTATGCTCACTGACATGATCGTTTCCACGGATATGAGTCCTGCCACAATATCTTCACTTTTCGTACTTGTCAAATGTATGCAATACTTGCTCATACGACTAGAGGATCACTTTTTTTATGTGGTGATGCAGGTATTGGTGAGGACAACAAGGCATCATCGAAGGAGGTCAAGCAGTGTACAGAACGGATTCAGGAGGTGGTGCTGATGCAGCTTAATGGCAGCGTGGCAGGAAAACTGGTCAGTTCCGTCAACATTCTGAGGGACTCCTACACTGGTGGGTATTTTCCCAGTTCTGTCAGGCTATCACAAACAGTGCTGAATTTTATTTTTTTTTTATTTTTCCTATTTGACACAAATAATGTTAAGTTCAGCTACACAGATTATTATGTTTAGCATGCATTTCTGTTTGCATATATATATATCTATATATATATATATATAGGTGTGCGTATACATACGCACAAAACTCTTGAATTGACTCATAAATTTTAGAACAGTGCATATTTATGTACGCACAAAACTCTTAAATTGACTCACAAATTTTAGAACAGTGCGTCACAGGGACATACATGTATGTACTTTTTTTTTTCTCACTGTGACAAACAATATATTTTCTCCAACACTCCTCGGGAAACTTGATGAACGAAAAGCGATCTGTAACTAGCAGCGGACACCAGCAGCGTAACATGTCAGTTGAGCCATTGTGCGTAGCAGACAGAAAGTGATTGGGTAAAGCACTCTGGGACACTTTTTGTCCAATCACAATGTTTTGTGTGTGGTAAACATGCAGGTTCCTCACCGTGCCAGATCGCTATGGCTGACACACTAAAATTCACATTACATCTCTCTTGCTTGAATACTACTGTAAACAACAACAGATGGTTTTGACTTTTGACTTTTCACATTTTTTACACCAAAGAACCATGGGCCCTCAAAATTTACAAAAGGACCCTAAAAAATATGGAGAGAGGGTCAAAGACCCTTGTATTTTCGAACCACAGGGAACACGGCATATGTTAATGTTCTCCATTCTTGCACGTCTGTGTTTTTTGTTACAGCCACAACCACTGTGACCCACTTCAGTTTTTGCAGGGGGAATAGAGTAGAGGTTATGTTGTTCTTGTTTAGTCTAAGCCATTATCAAACACCCTGTGCTTTAATAGAGGAAAAAAATACAGATTACAGATCTTGTTTTTTTTTGTTTTTTTTTTTAGCAAAACAACAGCTGCTGTTATGCTCGCGTCGAGTTGCGAAGACTTTGTTAGACTGGTGGGGGGGGGGGGGGGGTAGTCAAGGCAGGTGCAACAGCAGAACAAGCAGTTTGGTGTTTCCCCAAAGGTCCTAAATTTGAGTTGTACAGGGCTTAAAATAATCTTTCAGGGTTTGGTGGATTTCCAACTTTGGCTAAAATTTTCCTCTCAAAAAAGTGTTTCCTCCTGCAAAGCACTTAAAATCATGCCAAAACGCACCAAACTACACAGATTTTAATCTAATTCTACAAATTTTCCCCCAGAAAAAGTGTTTCATCCTCTGAAACACTTAAAAACCATGCCAGCATGCACCAAATTGCACAGACTTTTTTTTTTTTTAATTTAATTTGAGGAAGCATGCCTCGGGACACCCCTAGCATGACTTTCTTTTTTTTTTTTTTTTTTAACTACAAATGGTTCCACGACAATGAGTTAATAACATATGCTGCATTCACACAGGGACCTTGACTCGTTGCCTGGAGAGTTTGGAGGGAAAATCCACTGATACACCAGAGGAGATCAAGACCACTGTTGCTCTGAAACAGGTAACAGACAGTAGAGAATTAGGTCTCTACAGGAAGGAAGAATTCAGTAGCTGGTTTTGTTTGTTGTGGCTTAACGGGCTAATTTGGTATTTGTTTCAAGTTTTGTGGTGGGTGTGGGTACATATTGTAGTTGTTTTGTTTCAGATTGTGTGTTTGGGGGAGGGGGAGGTTGTACATGTACAGTAGTTGTTTTGTTTCAAGGGCTCTGTGTGTGTGTGTGTGTGTGTGTGTGTGTGTGTGTGTGTGTGTGTGTGTGTGTGTCTCTGTGTGTGTGTGTGTGTGTGTGTGTGTGTGTGTGTCTGTCTGTGTGTGTGTGTGTCTGTGTGTGTGTGTGTGTGTGTGTGTGTGTGTGTGTGTGTGTGTGTGTGTGTGTGTGTGTGTGTGTGTCTGTGTGTGTGTGTGTGTCTGTGTGTGTGTGTCTGTGTGTGTGTCTGTGTGTGTGTGTGTGTGTGTGTGTGTGTGTGTGTGTGTGTGTGTCTGTGTGTGTGTGTGTGTGTCTGTGTGTCTGTGTGTGTGTGTGTGTGTGTGTGTGTGTGTGTGTGTGTGTGTGTGTCTGTGTGTGTGTGTGTGTGTGTGTGTGTGTGTGTCTGTGTGTGTGTGTCTGTGTGTGTGTCTGTGTGTGTGTGTGTGTGTGTGTGTGTGTGTCTGTGTGTGTGTGTGTGTGTGTGTGTGTGTCTGTGTGTGTGTGTCTGTGTGTGTGTGTGTGTGTGTGTGTGTGTGTCTGTGTCTGTGTGTGTGTGTGTGTGTGTGTGTCTGTGTCTGTGTGTCTGTGTGTGTGTGTGTGTGTCTGTGTGTGTGTGTGTCTGTGTGTGTGTGTGTTGTGTGTGTGTGTGTGTCTGTGTGTGTGTGTGTGTGTGTGTGTGTGTGTGTGTGTGTGTGTCTGTGTGTGTGTGTGTGTGTGTGTGTGTGTGTGTGTGTCTGTGTGTCTGTGTGTTGTGTGTGTGTGTGTGTCTGTGTGTGTGTGTGTGTGTGTGTGTGTGTGTGTGTCTGTGTGTGTGTGTCTGTGTGTGTGTGTCTGTGTGTGTGTGTCTGTGTGTGTGTGTGTGTGTGTCTGTGTGTGTGTGTGTGTGTGTGTGTGTGTTAAGTGCCTAGAGCTCTTTCGAATAGGCAACCTAGACTCATCATGGTTCATCGTGATAATTGTTATTATTATTATCTCATATTCAGAGGGAAAGATTGTAATACGGCAGATAGACATCAGTCCCGCAGTCCGTTGATGTCATGACCAAGCTGCAATCTTTGCTGAGTTTAAATATTCATGAACCAGGTGCTGAAACAGTCCACTGCTAGTTCCATAGTTTACATTATGTCTGATCAGGAGACTTAACTCTTTGACGACGAAGCACAATTTCTAACACGTGATTTCCTATAGGAAATCGCGTGTTAGAAATTGTGCTTCGTCGTCAAAGAGTTAATATGTATGTATGTACCTGAGGGCCAAACACATACTCAGATAGGCATCTCTTTTTTTTTCTTTTTTTTTTGGTCGTTCATATAGATTAGCTTGTTATCTGTTCATCAGTTTCCTGTACAGATTGTACTTGTAAACCTGTGTAGTAAGTTTCTGCTAATGTCAAGTATTTGACTTCTTGATAGCTCAGAATATCGTGACTGTCTTTGCTTTGATTTTAATCAGAATTCATGTGGTATAGACTACTGTATCAGTATTGTATACAAGTATTGTAGTGATTGATACTTTTCATGACTTTCCTGTGCATATGTAATTTGGGTTAAGGGGAAGGTTATGCTTTGAATTTCTCATGTTTTGAACTACATGTAGTGTTTTGAACTGTAGATTACTTTTGGCTTGTTCGTGTGTGCATGAACACACACACACACACACACACACACACACAGTCATGGGATTAATTTGGTGTTTGAGCATTATGCTTACAGTGTCTTGAAAAATGCAGAGTCAAATCAGCAAGATCAGTCGTAAAGCTTGCAACATGTAAATTTTGAAAGAATGGGCCTCAGTGAGAGTGATTAAATGCAAAACAAAAGAGAGAGAGAAAAGAAAAAAAAACACCGTATGCAAAGAGTTCTGTGTTGCAGACGCTCTTTGCCATGCACTTTAGCCCAGTTGTTTTTGTGGGATGTGTGTTTCTGCATGTATGTGTAATTTTGTATTTTTTTTTTTTTTAATATTATTTTTGACTGTTCCGTGGCAGTATGGGCCCCACCCCACCTGTACACCCCCCCCCCCCCCAAAAAAAAAACAAAACAACCAAAAACAAACAAGCAAGCAAAAAAACAACAACAAAATGCCCAAAAGAGAAAAAAAAAAAAAAAAAAAAAAAACCCAAAGCGGTCTTTTTACAGTCATTCTTTTTGAGCTGCGGTTGTTTCATTGGGTTGGATTCCTTGTTGACCCTTTTCATATCAAGAGCTCTGTAGCCCAAACTGGTATTCATCTAATTCTAAATCTCTGTTGGGTTTTTGTTTTTGTTTTTATTTTTTTTATTTTTTTTTTTGGTCCTCAACAGATCCTGAACGCTGCTTATGAAGTGGAGATCACAGTGCGATCCAGCTCCTCCTTTATCAAGAGTCTGCTGGAGAAGATGAAACAGGTAGAGTGTTCCTCGTGTACCAGCTGGTGCTTTGGTTCATTTCCGCAAAAGACTCCGTGACTCCTCCCTTTAAAGAAAAAAATCCAGTGGTTCTGAGTCACACGTGAAGCTGATTCCAGTAATCCTTTAGTGGTGGTACAGGTGAGGTGGGTGGTGTGTTTGTTTTCTGTCCACCTCAAGGGGGCTGTCAAAGATGGGGCACTGGAAAAAGCCTGTACCGATGTTGGCTCGGTCATGATTCAAATCCTTGTCTTGACCTTCACGTCTTGCGCCTGATGCTTGACTTGTTGAGCCACCTGACTCCAAATTCACTGTAGTATTGGTAGGAGGAAGAGGAGGAGGAGTAGTAGTGGTAGTAGTAATAGTAGTAGTAGTATGGCACTACAGCTTTTGACTTGTGTGTAACAAAGTGAGTCTGTGTAATAACTCCCTTGTCATCTGTCTGTCTGTCTGTCTGTCTGTCTGTGGTAAACTTTTACATTGGCTTTTCTCGGGAACTATGAAAAGTAGAAACCCCAAACTTTGCACACGGGTAGTTGGTGGCAAGTCCTCTTGAAGTACATATCACTTTGAATGACTTCTTTAGTCCAGGTCATACTAGGTGAGTGAAGGTTTTGTTTTGTTTCAGCTGGTGCAGTCTATGCCATGGAAAAGCCCTCCTGTGGTGGACAGTGAGTGGAAAAGGAAAGTTGCTGCAGAAATGCTCAGCAGTCTCAGTGAAGCCAGGTGAGGACTCTCTCTGTCTCTGTCTCTCTCTCTTTCTCTTTTGTTGACCATTCTTCCTTCTAATCCATATTCTGCTAGGGTTTGTTTTTTGTTTTGTTTTGAAACTTTTTTTAGTTTTTCTTTTCTGTGTGTTGCTGTTGTTGGGGCGTTGTTGAGGCATTGTGTTTTTGTTTTGTTTTGTCCTGTTTTTGTTGTTGGTTTTTGTTTTGTTTTGTTTTGCATGTTTGTTGGTTTTTGGGGGGGTGGTTTGTGGTTTGTTTTTTGTTGTTTTTTTGTTGTGTGTGTTTGTTTTTTGTTGCTGTTGTTTGGGGGGGGGGGGGGGGTTGTTTTTTTTTTTTGGGGGGGGGGGGGGGTTGTTGGAACCAAGGAACCAGCCTCTTCTTTTGCATTAATGTGTTTACCCTAGCATACACAGAAACTAATCACGACTTTCTCACACACCTGTTTTTCACAGGTTAGCCAAGAGTATAGCAGGACAGATCAAGGAGAGACTCAACAAGTCCCATGAGCAGTTCGCTGCGTCACTGAAGCAACTGGAGCTTCGCCACACTGGTCGGCTAGACCGCATTGAAGAGCAGCGACTGAAGCTTCGCAAGGTGCATGCTCCCCGACTGGCAAAGCTCGCGTTGGAGTCTACATCCCTCCGTGACACCGTTTTGTATGGTATGTGTTCCTTGTGCAGAGTGACAGCGGTTTGTAATTCAACCTAATGGTACCGTAAGGATTTTTGTCTGTATGTTTTTGGTATGTCGATCCGGAGTGGTACCTCAGAAAGCTGGCTGTGTGTTGTAAAATCATTTTAAAACAAACTTCAGAACACCTTCCATAAAACCTGCTTCAAATATTGCAGAATTGGTCGCTGTGCGGTCCTGCCTGAGGTTCCTCAAAGAATCATTGTCCTTGTGCACATTTCATATGGCGATAATGCATACAGGGATTCGTCATTTTGGTTCTCTTCCCACTGTCTCTTTTTTTGTTTCTCTTTTCTTACTTTTTTCCCCTTTTCTATCATGTCCTGATTTTTCTGTGGGGGGGGGGGGGGGGCGGGGGGGGGGGGGTTTCTGTTGTCGTTTTGATTTTGGGTTTTTTGTTATTCATGGAAATAAATTCTTAGTTGTGTGATGCATACGGGGGGGGGGGGGGGGGGGGGTGGTCTAGAGGTTAAGAGACTTGTCACCAATGCGAGTGGCCACGGGTTCAAGTCCCACTCGGGGGCAAAGAGTTTTACCTTCTCGTATGTGTCACCGATCATTCAGGCCAATCGTCGGGGGTTCTCTCCGGGTACGCTGGCTACCTCCCCCTCTGCTTTGGAAATGTTCAGCCCACAACATTTTAAACACAAATGCAATTCTAAATTCCGAAACTGAAATAGCTGAGCTGACCCTTCGCACCACGTGATTGTAAATGTAATGTGTTCATGTCCAGCGTGTGAGAGAATGCATGTGATTCACGTGAGCGTGCATGTTGGGTTCAGTTCGCTACACTTTGAGCCGAATCATGAAATTGGGTGAAGCCCCTGTACAATACTCATTATTATTATTATTATTATACACTGAATTACGGGACCCCGTTTTCTGGCCCAAAAGCATTGGATTGAAGGTGTCCTTGTGATTTTTCTGTCTTCTTAGGAATGCCTCAGATGGGTCGAGAGATCGGACGTGGTCAGTACGGAGTTGTCTACTCCTGTGACAGCTGGGCCAACTTCGCCCCAGTTGCCATCAAGTCCGTGGTACCACCTGACGACAAGCATTGGAACGATCTTGCCCTCGAGTTTTTCTACACCAAGTGCGTTACGTGTTTTTTTACCTCAGATTTTCCAAACTGCATAACTTCCCTCTCACTTTGCCACCTTTACGCAATGCACTTTGTGCCTCTGGAGGTCAGGGGGTGTGCTTGATTGAAATTCAGCGTATGCTGTCTGGGCTGCAAGCTTTCATTGGGTGTGAACCCAGGTGTGGAACAAGGCTTCTTAAAACTTACAAAAATTCTTTTCATTCAGGAGTGTGCTATTTGTTAATGAACCCACCAGCATATTTTCTTGCTTGTTTCCTGTAGTCGCTTGCGTGGCGTTAAGCCCTAAATGACTAACTAACTTCCTGTCAGTTTTTTGGAGTCCTGTGGTGGGTCTTGACATGTGAACGCCAGTGTGATACAATAAGTTAGCTTATTTTGTGTCTCTAGAATTTCAGATTATACTGCTTTGTTTTGCAGATGTAACAGTTAGTGTAGCTCTGGATCCTTGTATGATTCATCCTAACAGGTGGCTAAAAAAAAAAAAAAGACACAGATAATGAAATAGGCAGCACTTACGGTGTGACCAGTGCTTCATCGTCATTGTCCATGATCTTGGATGCTATGTATGTGGCCTCATCCTCTACGGCCATTTTGAACCAAGTTTGAAACTTTAGCCTAGGTGGCTGCCTAGCCAGTGTGGAAAACAAATTTGTTTCACTGTCAGATGATTATCACTCGAGCAAGAGATTTAAAAAAAAAAAATTTTATAAATGTTAATCACAAGAAGACTGTATTTCTTGACACTGAATTTAACAGGGGTGACATGCTGTTGTATGAGAATAAGAATACACTTTACAATTAAGTGATCTCAGCTAAAGTCAACTAGACCATGATGCACTGTAACGATGTAGCTACAGATGGGTGGGCAGGAGGGAGCTCCTGGACATGCATCGCTGAACACTGACTACTGGTCATCTTAATTAGCATAAGTGGCTGTAGGCAAATCAGCACAGGAAACATAATGGTAGTTTGGGCTTTAGGAGATAATATTTATTGTGTCATTCATCGGACTCATCGACCGAATTGAGATGTAGTCAGATAGTGTGAGTATTCAGAGTGTACTTTGTAGGGAACTTTGGGGCCTCCTAAACAATGGATACCAGTAAATGAAATTCCGAAAGCTTACTGATCGTCAGCTGATATTTACAGTAAAGACTGGTGTTTGAAGTCGCCTAAGTAATGAAAGTTTGCTGTAGTTCTCACCTAGTGCTACATGCATATAAAGAAAAAGATAATTTATTTGCTTTATCTATGCAAGATGGGTTTTGCTTGCTGAAAATAAAAAAAAAATAAAAAAAATAAAAAAAGCAAGTGCCCAAAAGTCTTGACATTCACACACATACACATCTCACACTCGGTAATCATGTAAGTAAGTACTTAAGTAGTTTTAGTATCGTGGCATGTATCTCATTTTGAAAACACTGAATTAATAATAGAGGAGTGTATAGAGAGTATGTTCGTGTGTACAATTCTGGAGTTTCCCGTGCAGGAATATTCCCGAGCACAAGCGCATTGTTGCATTGCGTGGGTCGGTGATCGACTACATGTATGGAGGCGGAATGTCTCCAGCAGTTCTACTCGTCATGGATCGTCTTCAGAAAGACCTGTACACTGCCATCAAGCAGGGACTGGAGTGGCACCACAGGTAAGGAAAGCTTTAAGTTTATGTTTGTTTTGGGTTTTCCCCTCCTGTTGTTGTTTTTGTTGTTGTTAGTTACTGTAAAGTTGAGTGCACTACGTCTTGAGGCATCGCTCACCCCATTGTGACGCAAGTACGGTAACTAAATTTGTTGTGTGTGCATTGACAGGATGCAGGTTGCCATTGATGTGGTAGACGGACTGAGGTTTCTGCACAGCCAAGGGCTGGTGCATCGCGACGTCAAGCTGAAAAACGTGCTGGTGAGGCCCCCCCCCCCCCCCCCCCCCCTCTCTCTCTCTCTCTCTCTCTCTCTCTCTCACACACACACACACACACACACACACACACAGAGGCAACCGCATTACAGTTGGTCACAAACTTTTTTCTCCTGTGGAAGACATTGAAATATTCCTAAGAATTTTTTTCCCAATGAGTAAAATTCACTTTATTAGCCATGTGAAGCAGCTTGGTATTCACAAAGAGCTGATTTTTGGCATGGTAGTTCCTTGTGTCGCTCAAAACTGTTAGCATGAGTCAGAAATAAAGTTCAGTCTTCCTCTCCTGCGCTCCCTAATTTTTGATGAATCGTGCAGCAAAGGTGCAAACATATGACGAATCTACTGGCCATCTGAAGTGAAAATCTGTCTTTCCTTAGCTTGACAAAGAGAATCGAGGGAAGATCACCGACCTGGGTTTCTGCAAGCCGGAGGCCATGATGAGCGGCAGCATTGTGGGCACCCCAATCCACATGGCCCCAGAGCTGTTCACTGGCCAGTATGACAACAGCGTGGACGTCTACGCCTTCGGGATCCTCTTCTGGTACGTGTGCGCCGGCCACGTCCACCTCCCGTCCGCCTTCGAGCAGTGCGCAAACAAGGACCAGCTGTGGCAGTCCGTGAAAAAAGGTGAGGAGAGTTTGTGTTTGTTTTTGTCCAAGCGTGTGTCGTTCTCTTATGCTGTGTGCGTTTGATGTCGTTGCTGGTGTCATTGTCTTGACAGGAGTGGCTACAATTACACAATGAACCGGCCCCCGTAGTGTAGTGGTTAGCACTTCGGTTCATGGACCGGGAGACCCGGGTTCGAATCCCAGCCGAGGCAAGCAGGATTTTTCCTACCTAGGTCGGCTCCTACCCAGAGCGGGTGTGCTATGGGCCCAATGGGGAGGCTGTTGCCACACAGCCGAGCTTCACCCACTTCACGGGTGTGACTTTGGGGGTGCTTCCCTTTGTATGACACGTCTTAAGATGTGGATGATTACCTGGCCGGCACCGAAGGTGTCGTAGTTCCTGGGCCTGGTTAATGCCGGGATATTTATGACAGGAAGCGTGGAATGCGGCCCTGTCCCGCAGTCCCAAACCACATGGACCTCCATAGCATCATCTTACCATCATCCTCATCTCCATCATCATGCATAATAAAAATTGTCCCAGCTTCCGAGTCCTCTGTGGGTTCCACCCATGACCTGGGAGGAACACCACTGGAGCTGGCAAAGAGTTGGGGCAGCAAAAACAAAAAAAAAACAAAAAACAATTACACAATGAAAGTGGAGGAAAGGCAAATGCTTTTGATACACAAGTGCCTGTACTTCCCTCACAGCAGGGTTCAAAATTTTCAGTGGTTCCGCTGTTTTTCACGGTTGTGACATCCATTTCCACCGCTAGGTAAAGAAATCTCCACATGACCAAAAAAAAGGATTTACATTGCCTTCTTTAAAACTGCGACTCCTTCGACTGTGCATAATCCAGGCAACTCTGTCACAGTTGCAGAGTTTTCAGCGCTTCAGGGACCCTTATAAAATCAGAGCAGAGTGCCGTAGTTCCCAGGCCTGGTTAATGCCGGGATATTTATGACAGGAAGCGTGGAATGCGGCCCTGTCCCACAGTCCCAAACCACATGGACCTCCATAGCATCATCTTACCATCATCCTCATCTCCATCATCATGCATAATAAAAATTGCCCCAGCTTCCCAGTCCTCCGTGGATTCCACCCATTACCAGGGAGGAACACCACTGGAGTCGGCAAAAAGAGTTGTGGCAGCAAAAAAACAAAACAAAAAAATCAGAGCAGAGTTTGCCGTGACATTTTTTGGCTTTTGGTCTGTGAGAGACACATCGCTACAGCGTCTAGCGGATGTTGAGTGCTGCGCGATCTTTCTCGCTCAGTGTCAAAACGCAAACTGAGCTGTGAAATCAGACTACCCTTGGCTTTTATTGGGGTTTCAGGGACGATGAAAACTCTGCAACTGTGACAGAGTTGACTGTGGTTGCACGGTCGACTCCGTAAAATCTTTTCACACTTCGGAAAGCTTTTTGTTGGGAGCTTAGATCTTTAAGCCCTGTTTACATTATTTTGATCATGTTTCAGGTCTTCGACCCGAGAGGCTGCCAGTGTTCTCCGACGCCTGCTGGCAGCTGATGCAGAGTTGCTGGGTAGGCGAGCCACTACGCCGCCCGTACTTCGGCGACGTCGAGACACAGCTGAGCCAGATCTTGGCCAAAGTGCGGAGGAGGAGAAGCGGCGAGAATAGCAGCAGTTCTTCGAACGGCAAGGAAGTGTCGCATTCCCGCCATATCTCCAACTATAGACCAAACCATTTCAAGTAGAGATGTACAGGGAGAAGAATAAATGCAGGAGATGCTGTTGAAATTGAAACCAACGTCTCATGACCATACTTACTGTTAAAAAAATATATTTCTGGGAATGTGTAGTGATGTCTCGAATAAAGTTATTATGGCCACTTGTGAGATGAGCCATACCATGCCACTCTGTAATTTGAATTTGATAAACAGGTGTCATAGGCTGTCTCGCAACCACACTTACCAAGAAAATATGACAGGGATGTTGGTTGCTGTCGGATTCGAACCTGGTGAGCTGGGACTAGCGAGCTGGTACAGCATTGGAGGTACAGTGCTTGGGTTGTGAGTTCGAATCCCGGCCAGGGTCAGATATTTATGCTGGCTTTTCCTGTGTTGCCCCCATCCTTGATATCATCCTCGCATGGTTGAAAAGGACATTAACCCAGCAAGCAACCTACCATCCAACTGAAGCAAAGTATGTACGACCACTTTGAGATTAGCCACAAGTCATGCCACTTGTTCGCACCTTCGTATTTTGGTACTGCTGTAAATTGCCAGCACTGGTCGGTCACAGACATCACTATAATGTACTCCCTCTGACCACACTGCACATAAGCACTCTACCAGATTCATGCTTGATTCGATAGTTGATCGTGAAAAATGTTCCTCATTGTTTGCTGATACATCAGAGATCAGCCGTTTGTGTACCAGTTGCACCAGAAGCCTGTTTCTCTCACATGAAAACTATGATGGATATTGTGCTACATGTACTTTGTTTGCTGGTACTTGTTGATCGAATTATTTACCAGCTATTCAGCATATTGCTGTCGTTCACATGAAAATTATCTCTTTAAGAGCCGGAGCCCACGATAATAATACATGTAATAAATAAAAATAATACATAGCTCTTATAGAGCGCCGTTCTCCAACTTCTAGGACTCGCTGCGCGTTAAAGCACACACACACACACACACACACACACACACACACACACGCTATTTACATCCCCTCAGCATACATACAATTGGCAGTGCAACGAACTCATGATGCACACAGACTTAACAGAGGTTTAGCTATCGAAGGCTTGGCGGAAGAGGTAGGTCTTCAGATGCGATTCAAACAGAGGCAGCGAGGTCTGAAGGCGGAGTTCCCCTTCCCGGTATATGATAAGACTGGTTAAAAAGAACAAACCACTGCACACCAGTACGAGCCACTTCAAGCCACTGTTGCACGAGGCGTGGGCCTTCCCACACTGGGCCCAAGACCCCTGCAGATTGCATGATAGTGGCTTGAAGGGGCTTCTAGTGATCTGAAGATTTCAAGTAAAATTATCATTTTTGCGTGGGCTCTTAAGAGGTATCTGGTGGATATCGGTCTGTCTTGTTTGCCGATACTTGCAGATTGAATTGCATGCCAGGTATTTATCATGTTGCTGTCACTCACAAAATTTTTTTTTTTTTTTTTTAATCAGTATTTGGTGGATATTGGTAGACACTCTTTGTGGATACGTTTACATCAAAGAACAGCAGTATGTTCTGTTTATATTCTTTCCTTATTATTCTATTATTTCCTTTTCTCTCACTTGAAAAGTATTGCGGATATTGCCCTTCATTGTTCGGCTGATATTCGTAGATCGACTTGTGTATCATTTAAGTGGCATGTTACTGTGCTCATGTGAAAAAAAAAAAAAAAAAAAATTATTTGGTGAGAACTGGTTTCCATTGCAGGCTGGTACTTGTAGATCTGTGGACAGCAATATATGCAAATTATAAAGCAAGTCCCTCTCACTCACATGAAAAAGATGGTGAATATTTTTCTACATTTTTTTGCTGATGTAGATTTAGGGATTGCATGTATGTTCTAGTACCAATTACAAGGCAAACTGCTTTCGTTCACATGAAATTTATGGTGGATGTTCTAGGTTGTTTGGTTTGCTGATGCTTGTAGATTGAAAGACCGAATAACATACGCATACCAGTTAAAAGATCATGAATAGGGACTGTGAGGAAAGTGCCATTTGTGTCCGTGTGCAATTACCCATTTGGAAGTCAACCAGATTAGAGGGGGACAACTTGGGAGAGATGGACAGTCTGGTTTCCCTATAGCTCAGTGGCCAGGTCCAACACGCCCATGCTAGCAAATGTCATCTGGATAAAATGCCATGGATTTGATAAGCGCTTCAGCCCTTTTCCAGCTTTGTCGTATACTGTCAACACACAGCACATAAGAGTTTCTTGTTCTTCTGCGGTCAATTTGACTGGTTGCGTCAGATCTGCAGCCCCGACGAATCCCACGGTCTTCTCCAGACATAGAGTTTGAAACTTGAAATTGTGAGTGACAGAAAGGTGTTCAGATATTGTGGTTATATTTTCCTTGCAACTTCTTCTTCTAAAGAGGAAGCTTGTAACATTACATATTACATTTTGTTGCCAGCTGTGATTTGTCGTTGGCATTTATGCAGAACTGTGTTCAGAGAAGAAAGTCAATACCCAGAGTCTTTGTGCCTAGCTGATGAATCAGCAAAAGGTTGTGGAAAGTTTGATAATACAATTTGATGGTGTGTATGCGCGCGCGCGCGTGTGTGTGTGTGTGTGTGTCCTCGCTGTTTCTGCCTCCCTGTTTGCTTGTGCGGAGTGCACGCCTTGAAGAAGCCACTGCTACCATTACACGGCCTTATGTAGGGAGAATTCTGTTTTTGATCAGCTGTCAGCCAAAAGTAGATTAGTTTGGCGCCGAATACAACAGACTGATGTTTGATGGCGAACGAGGAAAACTCAACCGTCGGTACATAATGTCTGCCATGTTTGTTGATTGTCGTCAGCAACACTGCCACCGGCTACTGCGTTTTGGCTTTGATCAGCTGAATGCAATCCTGTCTGTACATGTATTTTGTGCATATGTTGAAGTGGTGTGATTCTGGACACCAGCAAAACAGCTCAGAACGATCTTTGAGCCTTAAAATGGTAGCAGTGGGGCCTTTAAAAATCTGGGCCCACATGTAAAAGTCGGGGTTAGGGAGTTTAGCCCTGGGTTAGAGTCTAACCTCTAACTAAACTAGCTCTAGTCTAGGGTTAAATTTTCTGGGTTTTTTTGTTTTAAATTTGGAAGCAGGTCCATTCCTGCGAGGTGCCTATGCCATTATAGGAATCTTGTCTTTCTTTCTTCGCTTCCTTTTTATTTAATTTTGTTTGGGGGTTTCTTTTGTCCTAGTCTGGGTTAGGCCCGTAGCTGTGGGTTAAATCAACCTCGAGTTTTACATAGCTCTATTGGAGGGGGCGGGGGGGATCCACAAAACCCAGAGTAGTTTGTGGTTAGAGGTGGTGATACAGATTACTTACTTACTTAGGCCCTTGGCTCCACGTGGAGCATAGGCCATCGACAACCCTTCGCCATCGCACTCTGTTCTGGGCTAGTCTTGCCACTCCAGTCCAGTTGGTCCCCTGCTTACATAGCTCTGCCTCAGTGTCCCGCCTCCAGCTGTTGCGAGGCCGGCCTCTCTTCCTTTTCCCCTGCGGGTTCCATGTCAGGGCTTGGCGTGTGGTGCTGGATGCTGGCTTCCTGAGGGTGTGTCCAATCCAGCCCCACTTCCTCCGCAGGATCTGCTTGGCCACTGGTTCCTGCCCCGCTCGCTCCCACAGCTCTTCATTCCGGATCTTCTCTGGCCATCGGATGTTGAAGATGCGCCTCAGACAGGTGTTGAGAAATGTCTGGATCTTCTGCTGCATCGTCTTCGTTGTCCTCCATGTTTCGCATCCGTAGAGCAGAACTGACTTCACGTTGGAGTTGAAGATGCGAAGTTTGGTTCTTATGCTGACAACTTTGGATGCCCAGACGTTCTTCAGCATGACCATTGCTGCCCTTGCCTTGCCGATTCTGGCTGTGACGTCTCGGTCTGTGCCTCCCTGTCCATCAACCACACTCCCCAGGTAGACAAAAGACTCCACCTCCCTGATGGGCTCTCCACCGACTGTGACTGGTGTGTTGGCAGTGGTGTTGATCTTCATCAGCTCGGTTTTCTTCCTGTTGATCTTGAGCCCTGTTCCGGCTGATGTGGCTTCCAGGCACGTAGTCTTGTCCTGCATCTGGCTGTGGCTGTGAGACAGGAGCGCCAGGTCGTCCGCGAAGTCGAGGTCATCCAGCTGCGTCCAGAGTGTCCACTGTATCCCGTTTTTCCTGCCTGCTGTAGTGGTCTTCATGATCCAGTCGATGACCAGGAGGAAGAGAAACGGGGACAACAGGCATCCCTGGCGGACTCCGGTCTTCACCTCGAAGCTTTCTGACAACTGGCCGGCATGGGCAATCCTGCAGCTCATGTCTTGGTAGGTGCACTGGATCAGGGAGATGATCTTCCCGGGAACTCCATAGTGCCTTAGCAGCTTCCACAGCGCCTCTCTGTCTACACTGTCGAAGGCCTTCTCATAGTCTATGAAGTTGATGTAGAGGGGGGAGTTCCACTCCAGTGACTGCTCCACAATGATGCGTAGGCTGGCAATCTGGTCAGCGCAGGACCTGTTCCTGCGAAAGCCTGCCTGCTGGTCTCGGAGCATGGGGTCGACTGCCTCTCTCATCCTCTCCAGTAGAATTCTGTTGAGAACCTTGCCTGGCACTGACAGGAGCATGATCCCTCGGTAGTTGCTGCAGTCCCTGAGGTCCCCTTTCTTTGGCAGCTTGATGACGATCCCTTCTTTCCACTGGGCTGGCACCTCTTCCTTCTCCCAGATCTTGCTGAACAGGCTGTGGTTAGAGGTGGTGATACAGATATTGGGGCTAAAATCTTCCACCCTTTGGTGGATTTCTGCCTTTGACTAAAAATCCCCCCCCCCCCCCCAAAAAAAAAAGTGTGTTTTCTCCTTTGAAGTAGTTGAAATCATTCCAGAGCACATCAGATTTTAGTCTAATTCTAAAAATTTTCCTCCAGAGTAGTTTCCTCCTCTGAAGCACTTAAAAATCATATCATTCAGAATTGCACTGATTTTAGTCTCATAATTTTTTTATTTTTTTTTTAATCCAGGGCAGCTTGCCCCTGGACACCCCTACCACAGTGCGTCTGCTTTGCAGATGCGTACTCGTGTCTTTGCCACTTCATCTCTAAATGCTGCACACTTTTCCTCCTATTGGATCATGGACCATTGTTAATCCCTGAGATACTGTACATTATAAGCACCAGAAGGTACGGCAGGGTTGAAGTCTGCGCATAGGTAGCACGTAGCAGCAGCATCCTTTCACTGCTTCATTCCTCCTCCAGCCTTGTGGCACGTTGAGCATTTCAAACGGAAAAATTAACTGTGCGCCAAGACGAAGCGTACACATCAGTCATGTACTTGTCTTTTTTAAAATTAATTACTTTCTTACCAAGATGGACATAACGTCATATCATTTCTGCGCCACAGCAGACAATATTCGGGACAAACGTCCTATACTTTTACGGTCAGCCAGTACATTTGTCCTGTTACAGTTCACATGGATATGAAGCTGTGTTCTGCTCTGTATTGTGTCACATACCTCTCCAGTAGCCAATACATTCCATTTTTCCTTGTACTGCAAAATGTGTATAGAGGTGATATTCTTGTGAATAGTGCCCCCTGGTGTGTCCACCCGCTTTCGTTCAAATCAAAATGCTGTTGTGTGCATTCTATTTTCTAATTCACATAATGTTTCAGTTCTCATAATTATAATGAAGATAATCTCATAAGTGATGTCTGTCCAGCATTTGTGACAACTATTAAGGTTATAAGATGACTTCTGTATCTTTTCCCTGAGATAGACCGTGTAATATTTGTTTGCAAATGGATGGTCAGTTACGCATGTTTTTCAGTCTCCAGTTGCGCAATTTCTGCTTCGTGTGCCGAAACACTATGCTGAATCCTTCATTAACTATGCCAGTAAATAGATAGGCCTACTTCGTTTGAAAATAAATATTTGGGTAAGAGCAAACCTGGAGACTAATAAACATGCGTAATTTTACAAGCTCTTTCCCTTGCACATTATTCCTTTCACTCCCTGTTGTTACAGCGGAACAGTGCATTTTTTTTACCCTGAGTTTGTTCTTGTTCATGTAGTCATAACATGTTTTCTGTGATTTGTAGGTGGCAACCCTATGTTCTTTGCTTGTTACATTGTCACACTACCTGTTAAAAAACGGGTAAATAAGACTTCTTTTAGGCCTGTACGCAAGTCATGAATCTGAACGACTCTAAACATACCTCTTATAGAGACCCCCATTTTACTTCACACGGGAAGCATAGGCTAGGGCCTTGGGTAGACACAAAAAGCATGTTCACTTGTGTTTTTACTGTAAAGAAAATGAATGTGGCTGTTAAATAGCTGGAAATTACAGAATGATATCTGAGTGGAAATCACCATTGGTATAGGTGTATGTCATGAAGTACAGGTTTAGGAGCATGTACCATTCGCCGTGCGCCAGTGATTTCTCATTAGTCAGAGAAGTAGTTTGTTTTTGTTTTTTGTTTGTTTTTGTTTTTTGCTTTCTTTGTTTTGTTTTTTTTTGTTGTTGTTTTGTTTGTTTTTTGTTTGTTTGTTTTGTTTTTTTTGGGGGGGGGGTTCAGTATCAGATGTTCCTGTTCTGTTTTGTTTTTAAGTTTTCAACTATCATCATGAAATGCCAGTACTCTGAGGTGTTTTGTGTATTCCCTTTCTTTTTGTTTTTTGCTTGTACGTGTAGCAACACGTATGAATACATACGATTAGTACACTGTGTTCTTACCTTCGCTTGTCTCTGACTACAGTAAGATTGTCAAGTTCATATCCATGTGCGTGTGTGTGTGTGTCTGTGAGAGAGAGGAAGAGAGAGAGTCTGAAACAGTCATCAACATTTAATTTCCTATAAGTTTTGTGTACATGTGTTCTTCGTCTTGTTCGATTTGTTTCACGAAGCTGCCTGCTGTGTTTCTCATGCATTCGTGTGAAGTTGTACCTTCCGCTCATGTACATTGTAAATGGAAATTTTGTGAATGCATACAGGAAAATCATTACACAATCTTTCTGGAACATGTGATGCATATATTGATTACGTACTAGTCACCAGTGGGTTCAGATGGGATGTGAGCGTGTACTGGGAATTAGGGAATTTTCTTTTAGGTTATTAAAAAGTTGCAACCTCCATGCATGAAAAGAAGAAAATATTCTTGGCGCTGCACAAGAAAGGGCAATGCAGTTTTGGGCAGCTGAAATTTCCCGAACAACAGCAATGGGACAAAAAGATGTCAGTGCCAAGTCAGCCTGAAACACAGTTTTGGAGGGACCGAGAGCTTGCGTAAAGTTAGTTCTTTTTGCAAGACATCAGACCGTAGCTCATTTGCCTAACAGAAATTAATTTGGTTAATGTTCTTTATGTGTTTTCTCAGGGGCTGACCATCTAGCTCCCCTTTTTTTTTTCTTTTTTTTTTTTTTTTTTTGGGGGGGGGGGGGGGGGGGTAGGCTTGTGTAGGAGGTTATGATGGACAGACAGCAATACTTGAAACTCTCTTGAATGCCATTTTTTCTGTTTGTGAAGGTTTGTGCATAAGACACAGTTAAGTAATTTTAATTTCTTTTTCATATTTGGTTGGTTGGTTGTTTTTTTGTTGTTTTTGTTTTTAATTAGTTTCATCAATCCCAGTTGTTTGTTTCTTTTTTTCTTTTTTTTTTCAGGGGTGGAGGGGGGGGGGGAGGTAAGAGTTGCCCAGTGATAATCTTCAGTCATTATTAATTCTGTACGCAGTAGATGGACTGACACTCCAGCAATAAAATAACAATTTTAAAAAATTGCTTGTACATCAAAGTGCCACTCATTTTCACTTCTAAAGCTGAATATCAGGCCCAGTGAGAACTTGCAGGTATCACCAAAATTCAGTTTTATATACTTTGTGCCTAGGAGGTGTGAACATAGCTTAATGTAATGTGCATGTACCGGTAATCATGCAAGCTGCTTAGTGTAACGTATCAGGCTAAGTAAAGAACATGTACTAGCTAGTCTAGTCATTCATACCATATACACATATGTAAAATAATGTATATCTGCAAACTCGTTCAGTGCTTTCTATTAATTTTGGTTATATAATTTTAAAAAGTAAATAAAGTTGTGCCACTTTTCATTGGAGCAATCCGTTCATCTTTCTTTTCCTTCCCCCCCCCCCCCTACTTAAATAACATTTCATATTCATTTGCTGTCAGGTTCCATATTATACTACCACATTTGCAGGGGTTTTTTTTGTTTTTTATGTTGTTTCCATAGTAATGGAAACAACATAATAGGACGGGCTAAAATTTCCACGTTCATAGGCAAGCATCTGTGGTACAAACGCACGTCACTGCCGATCTCCCGCAGAGACGATTATGCAAGTGTAACTCTGACAATGACGTAAGAAAACCTGCGTCATCGATGCTGGCATGTATGCTGTTCCGAACGCGCTTCTCCTCCTCACTGAGTGCCGTCTGTGCGGATGTGTGTGCGTGTGTGAATTGTGTCCGGGCCCGTTTCTTCGAAGATACTTAACCGAATGGCTTCAAATTTGGGGTATCCAAATTTATCAAAATGTTACATTAGACGATTCAAGCGTGTGATGATTGCTTAAGTGATTTGGGAGTTATCGCCCTTTTGAGACAAGTTGGTTGTCTTTCGTGTACAGGCGTAATATTTATTTAAATCACTCAATTTTTTGGCAGTAGATAGCTTGAATACGGACTCTGAATTGACTCACTACTAGAAAATGGTCGCTCTTATAGTTTTCATGTAAACCGAGCCTGAGTTGACATTGCATGTGAACCCAGTTCAGATGCCTATTTCTCCGAAAATACTGAACCGATCGATTTCAAATTTGGGGTTTCTAAATGAATCAAGATTGTTGAATAGAAGGCCCGATCCAGGTACGATTGCACACATGATTTGCGAGTTATCGCCCTTTTCAGAAAAAGTGGCTTTCTGGCGTTTAAAGGCGTAATATTTACCTAAACCACTCCATTTTTGGGACATAGATAGCATGAATACGGACTCTCAACTAAGTGAATTTTGGAGGTTGTCGCTTTTATACTTTTGGCGTAAACCGTACCTGATGAAAGTGCTGGTGAACACACTTTAGATCTCAAAATCGCTCCTACTATACATAGATAATGAGCCTGGGGTGCCATAAAAAATATACAAAAAAAATTAGAAAAATTCACTGCAGCCGTTGTCGTCAGTTGACTCGAAAATTTGTACTCGAAGCACATTTCCTTTACACAAGCCACACGCCTCACAAACATCGCAGAAAAGGCACACGCGCACTGACGCAAAACTGTATCAGCGTCAGTTTGCCGACGTCATGTTTGATTGACGTGGGGGTGTGTCGTCACTTTTCGGAAGTTCTCTATTTGTAGACGGGGAAAGCGGGAGTTTCATTGATGTAGTGAGCTTTGTTTTTCCCACTGACTCTCACTCAATAGCATAGTAGAGTGAGAGAACACCACATAGGTCTCAATGGAGCACATGCACAAACGCGGCTCGCGCAAGTCTGCGTGCGTG
Organism: Batillaria attramentaria; assembly: GCA_018292915.2. NCBI lineage: Eukaryota > Metazoa > Mollusca > Gastropoda > Batillariidae > Batillaria > Batillaria attramentaria. Next base: position 43,937 of record JACVVK020000149.1, read on the forward strand.
CGTGCGTGCGTGCGTGCGCGCGCGCGTATGTCTGTGTGTGTCTGTGTGCGCGCGCGCGCAGCAGACATAACACATAGTGAAAAAACGTTCGCCGCGCAGACTTGTCTGTTAAACACATTGAGCCGGTATAAATTCGATCTTTACACTGCGCAGCAGCAACACTTCAATTTTCATGGGGCTGCTTTCATTGCAAGAATTGTATCCGAGTCAAAGTTATTACGTCAAATGTATTATGCGTCATCCCAATGAGGAAAACGTCATAGATTTCAAAGAAAACAACTTGACGTCTCTCTTCCAAAACCAAGATTGGTCTGACAAGCCCGGTCAGTTGTTTCCATTCAGAGAGAGAGAGAGAGAGAGAGAGAGAGAAAGAGTGTAGTGTGTGTGTGTGTGTGTGTGTGTGTGTGTGTGTGTGTGTGTGTCCTCCCGAATACATGGCATTACAAAAGAACGACCGCAGGTGATTAAATGGAAACAACATATTGGGCTGGTCAGTGGCCATCTTGTTGTTTTACAATTTGTGCTCATTTTCACTGCTGCTGACATGATAGGTTGAGAATAAAATAAATGATTATGAAAATACACATCTGTGTGTGTGTGTGTGTGTGTGTGTGTGTGTGTGTGTGTACGCGTGTGTTTTACACTTCTTAGGAATGAAATGAAGGTGTGTGAATATGGCCGGTTGTAATTAAACTATTGTGCCTGTAATGCTAACAAAAATGTAAGGTAACATACATATTTAAAACACTTATAATTTTTTTCAGATGTAATTCAATGTTCTTATCATTGGTAATTTGTCATTTATTTGCCACACAATCCTGACACAGTAGGAATTCATGTGTGTTTACAAACTTTACAGATACAGAATAAATAGACAGAAAACATGCAAATCCTGTTTTTTGATTGGTTAATCGCCAGCTCCAATCAGAGAATGGTACATATGCCAATTACACCATCATCAGCAACACACACACACACACACACACACACACACACAAATAATGACAATTTCCCATTTTCGGGACAGGTTCGGTGAAAATTATTTGTCTGTAAGAAGTTGGTGGTGTTTTGCTTTTGGGGGTTGATGTACTTTTTGTTTCTATGTTGTTATATTGTTAGTGTTTGTTTGTATGTGTTTTTGTTAGTGGTGATGGTTTCTTTTTGTTGTTGTTTGGGTTAGGTTATTTTCGGAGGGGCGGGGGTGGAGGGGCAACATTTTTTTTGTGTGTGTGTTGTTCTTTGTTCGTTTGTTTTTCTTGGTCCTGTTTTGTTTGTGTTGTATATTTTTGTTTTGTTTAGTTCTTCCTCCATATGTTTGTCCTGTGTGTATGAATTCACACCAGTCCACACACTTTCACTGACACGTTATTTCCTCTTCGTCTGTACTCTTGTGATGTCCGTCACTAATCAGATCACTTTTCTCTGGAATGTGCGGGGAACATTTTCTCTGAACACTTTTTTCGTCGCCATGCTGGTTTTTAGACAAAGCATCTCCGCCATCCGACATGTGCGTGATTGTGACGTCATGGATTGCGTCATGCGCCCAAGGCTGTACCTCTCCGCGCGCGAAGATGAGGAATATGACGCCGCCGATGACACTCACTCCAGTGACGATGTAGAGAACCACCTGCCATTCTTCTCGCGATTTCTGCAAAAATAGATAAATGAATAAATAAATAAATAAAATACGAAAAGGCCTTTGGGTGCAACATGATGTCACTCTGATTACATCACTCATCTCATCAGGAAGAGTTGTCACATTCTGGCGCTAAATCACAACAAGGAGGAACGGCCCCGTCCTACAAAGTTGTTTCTCCAAATTTCATTTTATTTTGTCTGTTTTGTTGTTATTGTTGCCGGTTCTCCCCTCTCCATGTTCTACCAATGACACTAGATCCTCTACGACATCGACCGATTAGTCACGTGACTGGGGGTGGGGCCGGGTGGGGGGAGAGCGAGAGAGACAGAGAGAGAGAGAGTGGGTGGGTGGGTGTTTAGGAGTTTAACGTTCTTTTCCACCACGTACGGGTGATATCAAAGACGGGGCAACGAGAGAAAGGCCAGCACAAATATTTGGCCCAAGCCGGGATTCGAACTCTCGACCCGAGCATTGAAAGTCCAACGCTCTACCATTCGGCTACCCTGGCTCCCCAGAGAGAAAGAGAGAGAGAGAGACGTCAGTTCCGTGAACTAAACATTTGACGTCAGCCTCAGGCAGGTCGTCATACACAGACGGAGAGATGACGTCAGTTCCGCGAACTAAACATTTTGACGTCAGCCTCTAGCACTGCGATCGTCTGAGGAAGCTTGTTTATGTCTTGTGATTTCCCTGTTGGCTTTGTGGCTTCCCCGATTGAATTATTTTTCACATGAAATCTGGAAGATCTAGAGGGCTGGTGAAATGTCGGAGGCAGTGACGATACTTGCTTATTTTGTCTGGGAACTAAGCGTTTGACGTCAGCTTCACACTGGTGGTATGACAGATGATGCTTGTGCATGTCTTGTAATTTCCCTGTTGCTTTTGTGACTTCCCTGGCTGAATTAATTTTTACATAAAATCTGGAAGATCTAGAGGGCTGGTGAAACATGGACTAGAATACCTTGTATTGTACTTATGAAATCGAAAATTTGGAACTCTTTTGACCGGTGCTTTTCGCAGAAACTTGAAAAAGTTATCTTTATCTAAAAGTTCAGTTATTCTAAATGCTAAAGCTATAATAGTGCAGTAGTTCCTGTCATATGTGCAGTTGTCACACTAGACAAAAACGCCGGGATGATAAGTAATTTGCAGTAGTCTTTTCATAGATATTTGATCTTATGTGCAAACCACCCCTACCTCGAAAATATTTTTTTTTACACAAAACCAGTCAGAGCTACAGAGCTGTAGCACGAATACAGGCAGTGTGATTGGGTGAACTTCCAAAGTCTAGAAAATGAAGGAATTTGAACAACTTTTTCGAAAAAATTCGTAACACGACCGATTTTTTAAAATCGGCGATAACTCTTCTGAAAATGCGGCAGGCTAAAAATCGTGAAAGGTAGGTCTGGAGAAGGTGATTTCCCATTTTATCTCAAAGTAAAAAGGCCTCCATCGAGGTGGTTTAGGAGATAGCCATCATTACATCCGTCCACACACACACACACACACACACACACACACACACACACACACACACACACACACACACACGTCTCACAACTCCCGCCAAAAAGAACGCAGCAGCATAGTGTGCACGTCAAGTGTCTATGACGCAGGTTTCGTTACGTCACTATGTGCGTGAAAGTATTATTGTGTGGAGAAACGTCACAGTCTTGTTTTGTATCACTGAAACTTGCTGCTGCGCGCAGCAAAATCTGCCCCGTCTCATAAAGTTGTTTCTCTATAGAGAAACAACTTAAAAAACAAAAACAAAAAAAGAGTAATTACACACACAGATGTTAGAAAAAATGCCGAATTGGTTGCAATTACCGCAATCGTTAATTTTGTAATTACAATTATGTGCATTACTATTCTCTTTGTAGGCATATCTGTCACAAACATTACTTTGGCTTGATTACCCTACAACATGAAAGACATTCGGCTCTTTCAGTCCCTAGTTATGACGTCACTCTCACGAGTATACTCATCGCAAAAAGGCGAGAACCACTCGCGAAAACACGTGTAAATAAGTGAGGACACAGTAAAGATGCAATGCCCCATTGGTCTCCATGCCTGCTTGTCAATCAGTCAAGTAATTTACTATCCCAAGGAGGGATATTCAACTGAAAGGAATATCAACTGAAACACACACACACACACACACACACACACACACACACACACACACACACACACACACACACACACACACACACGTAGCCGGGGTGGCCAAATGGTAGAGCGTTGGACTTCCAATGCTCGGGTCGTGAGTTCGTATCCCGGCTGGGGCCAAATATTTGTGCTGGCTTTTTCATCGTTGCCCGGTCTTTGATATCACCCGTATGTGGTGGAAAAGGACGTTAACCCCCCCCCCCCCCCCCCCCGCACACACACACACACACACACACACACACACACACACACACACACACACACACACACACACACCGTAAGTTTGCAGAATGAAAGAAAAAGACACACAAAAATTCGACTATGCGATTACAAACATGAAGCAAAACTAACAAGCAACCCGGGCAATATGTACATCCAATGAGAGAGAAACAGAGAGAGCACCGTGGTTAGTATCGCTGATGTGACGAGAGGTGCCGTCAGTGTGACCGCTACAGCAATAGTTGACGTCATGCTCATGAGAAAACCCGCGTATCTGAAATATAAAGAAAACATCTCAACTTTTCAAAGTTCACGGTTCAACCTTGGCTACTTACGGACGGTGACAAACGGACTTTGGGGTTTTTTTTGTTGTTTTTTTTAAAGAGAATTTCGGTTCCGCGTTTGGATACGGGAAGAAGGGATAGCTGAATGGTAACGCGTTACACACTTACAACGCATACACAACTCAGCCGATTCCTCGGGTCTGAACACAAAGACAAGCCTACAATCTACTGTCTACAACTATCGATTGCAATAATCACTTTGTTTTCATTTCATTTTCGTTTCCCTACAGCGATTGGCGGAGAGCCGTGGGGTAGCCCTTGATGTTATTGTACCTCCAATGGAAAGGTCGTTGATCTTTTGGTAAACAAAAGGAGATACCCACGTAAACAATGCCCGAGTCCTTATAAAGCCTACCAGGTTTAAAATATTCCACTGCCCTTGACACTGCGGTAAACCAGCTAATCATGTGCGGTCCGATGAGCGCTTGACTTTCGTCTACTGTTTCCTTGCTGCGAAGCCGTGACATCGTTTCGGATTACATGTAGCTCATCCGAATATTACGTGCAAACGGTACGTAACTGATTTGAAATCATTTTATGACTATCACTAAATATTAACATGCGGCCGGCCTTCGACCTTGGGCTACAACTTTCTTCTCTGTCACCTCCCTCAAACTACACCTACGGCCCTACCCCCGAAACCCAGCCTATAATAGTATGGGTTATATCCCTCTACAGTCAAGTAGTAAAATGGCCTAGGTCTTATCAATCCACGGCGTTAAGGTCCCACCTACCGTGGAGCGATGTCTAGAGAGTTAATCCTGTAGGCGACAGACGTGAGGTTCTGCAGCGACACGGCCAGCACCAGAAGCACTACGGCCAGAACACGCAGCTCCGCACCCAGGAAACTGATGATGAAGACGGGTAAGGCGCAGCCCATGGACCCTGGAGCACATCGATAGGTTATGCTTATTAACTCGTAAGAGCCCGAGCCTTCTATATGGTAAGACTGGTTAAAAAAAGAGCAATCCACTGCACAAAAGCAGGAGCCACCTCAAGCCACTATTACGCAAGGCGTAGGCCTTCCTCCGCTAGACCCGACCCTGAGACCGCTGCAGATTGCGTAATAGTGGCGCTTGAAATGGCTCCTATAGTGAATATTTCAAGTAAAATTGCGATTTCTGCATGGGTTTGTTAAGAGATAACAGTAGCCTTTAACAACAATGTGAAGATCAGGTTCCAAACGCCGGGCGTCTCGCACCAGCTGGCAAGATATTGATGTGTTGCAATGCATGTCAGTCACGAAACTTCGTTTTTCCTGTGCATTTCTGGATATGTAAATGTAGCCCAGTGAATATCTCTGGTACAACAAACGTATCCTTTGTAAATTTTTAACTGTGTGGTTTTAGGTGTTGTGCATTCAGTGTTGTACTTTTGAGGGTAAGGTTGGCTGGTTCGTTGGTTACGATTTTTTTTCTTTTCGTTTGTTTGTTTGTTTGTTTTCAACACCATAACGGTGACATTGCGTTCATTCGGGCCTATCGTCGGGGGTTCTCTCCGGGTACTCCGGCTTCCTCCCCCTCTGCTTTGGAAATGTTCAGCCCAACAAATTTGAAAAATAAATGCAATTCTAAATTCCGAAATTGAAATAGCTGAGTTGACCCTTCGCACCACGTGATTGTAATGTTTTTGTGTCCAGTGTGTGAGAGAATGCAAATGATTCACGTGAGCGTGAGTGTTGGGTTCAGTTCGCGGCGCTTTGAGCCAATTCACGAAATTGGGTAAAGCGCCTATACAATACTCATTAGTAGTAGTAGTAGTAGTGGTAGTAGTAGTAGTAGTAGTAGTAGTATATCAAAGACGGGGCGACGAGGGAAACTCCAGCACACATTCTTGGCACCAAGGCGGGGTTTGAACTCAAGGTCGAAGAATTTGAAATTTACCACACAACCATCTCGACTGTCACCGCTACTGTGCATCAGTTTGGGGACACACTCAAACCACTCAGTAGTAACAAGGACATTACCGGATATATTGTCCTTGGTACTGACCGATCATCTGGAAGAATTTCCTGACATCACAGATGGAGAAACGTCTCCGCAGCAAGAGGTCAGCCAGGTAACCGCCAACCACCCCCGCCACCAGCTTACCCAGGAACGGAAGTGACGACAACACAGCATTCTGGGAACACAGATACGAGCAGGAGATAGACATGTACACTGACGCAGAGTATGAGAATATATCAAAATACCACATACGGGTGATATCAAAGACGGGGCAACGATGAAAAAGCTAGCACAAATATTTGGCCCCAGCCGGGATACGAATTCACGACCCGAGCATTAGAAGTTCAACGCTCTACCATGCGGCCACCCCAGCTTCCCACAAAAATTGAGTAAAACAGACGTGATCAGTAAAATTACTTATTTGCTTACTTACACTTGTGCACCAGTTGTTTACCTGTGCAATGTCGTACCCCAACACGTCCTCCATGTACATGGGCAGGTAGGCGAGAATCCACGAGAACACCCACGAGAACGACACGTGAGCCACAATGATAGCCCATACGGCGCCAGACCGCAAGATCTTCAGCCATGGAGGCCGCACCTTGTACCAACAGCCAATGGTAATTAGGGGTGATTTCCAGAATTGTCATTTCTATGAAAGCCGTTGCTAATACGCCAACCCGTCTTCTAAAGTAGTACATGTATTTGAACAACGTTTCATTAATTACAGCTATACCGTTTAAAGACGCACTCTCTGTGTCGCTCGTTTTTCGGCATTTTGGAAAAAAAAAACCTAGAAAATACAGTTTTGTAGCAAAGAAAATTTCTTTATATCACCGGAAAGTTCAATATGCTTTCTTTTTCTAGTGACATAACTTTGACATGCAAACAAATCATGCATCCTTCTTCCAACTCAATGACGCGTCGTCAAGGGACAAAAGTGGTGTCTGCGAGACGCGTCAAGAAAGAGTTAAAGACAATATGCGAAACTAAATAAATATCATTAATTAATTAACACATTTCGTACCTCGCACGAGTATCCCACGTACCTTGCCCCTGTGCATGACGTGAGAGCGCCCGTGCATGACGTAACTAAGTTCTGCCGGCGTGATGGTCGGGTGGTCCTCCGGTCGGTCACGCACAAAGACCAACCAGACCAGCACGTACAGCACGCTCACTGTGCCGTAGAAGTAGAAGACAAACGGCCAGCCGTTGTCCACCGGAATCTTGCACAGGAAACCCGAGATGAGGAAGGTCAGGATGCCCCCAACGCCGTTTCCTGTTGACAGCGGGTGATACGACGCAAGGAAGGAAAAGTCCCGTTTAGGTATGCGCATGGGTAATAGTCAAAAACGAGGCAGCACCTAGAAGATTAATACAAGACACCAAAAGCAATACAGGCTGGTTTGGACTCAGTGATCAGGGCTGGAGTTTGTGTTAGACGCTTTGCCCAAGATGATGGTACACTTCTCCTCGGCACACGAATCCATCTCTACTGAAATGCTCATGCCGCCACAGCGAGGCTGGAAGACCAAGCAGTGACAGCCTGCTGCCGCTAAGCGCTACTTCATGTGCAAACCTCCACCCTGCTATTCACTCTGGTGCGTGCGACAGTATTTCTGTTTACCACGACACCGCCACAGCCTACACTTCTTCGAAAGATGGACATGGGATTTTCAGCGTGCACACTTGATATGTGTGCGTGCGTGTGTACACGTGGGCAGGACAGGTATTGTAAACAGGTATGCACGTGATTTAGAAAGGAAAAATCCTGCCCACCAGGGATTCGAACACGGCGGCTCAGGATCCAAAGTCGGATATCTTAACCACTAGACCAAAGCCACATACCTGATGAGCCGGCACATTTGAAAGAGGATTAAGAAGAAGCGAATCACCAGCCCCCGTAGTGTAGTGGTTAGCACTTCGGACTAACTAACGGGGAGACCCGGGTTCGAGTCCCAGCCGAGGCAAGCGGGATTTTTCCTACCTAGGTCGGCTCCTACCCAGAGCGGGTATTCTATGGGCCCAGTGGGGAGGCTGTTGCCACACAGCCGAGCTTCACCCACTTCACGGGTGCGACTTTGGGGGTGCTTCCCTTGGTATGACACGTCTTATGATGTGGATGATTACACGGCCGGCACCGCAGTAGTTCCAGGGACTGGTTAATGCCGTGATATTTATGACAGGAAGTGTGGAATGCGGCCCTGTCCCGCAGTCCCAAACCACACGGACCTCCATAGCATCATCTTACCATCATCATCATCTCCATCATCATGCATAATATAAATTGCCCCAGCTTCCGAGCCCTCCGTGGATTCCACCCATAACCTGGGAGGAACACCACTGGAACTGGCAAAAGAGTTGGGGCAGCAAAAAAAAAAAAAAAAAAAAGCGAATCATCGCAGTGAAAGTGACAGCCTCGTTCTGACTACCTGTGCTTGCTTCTATGGGCCAGAAACAAACGACTTACCAGCGTACTCGACGGCCGTGAGTTGTCCGCGTTCAGCAACAGGTGCCCAGTTTGCCCAGAGGGTATGCATGGCGGGGTCTATCACTCCCTGTGTCATCATCATCATCATCATCATCGTTGTCGTCGTGGTCGTCATCATCAACATCGTGCATGTAATGAGAAGAATTAAAATAATGGCAATGGTGATCATTGATGTTGAAATCTGGCGACTTGCACAGCATAAAAGCTTAGTTGTAGCTTCTATTGCTTTTCGTGACGATCTTGCTTGATTTTGTTTGTGAAAACCCCCGGGAGAACATTTCACGCATGGCCCGAACGAACAGTGAAAAATCTTTAACAGAGAGAAAAAAAAAAAAGCGCCCCAAGCGGGACTCGAATCCTCAACTGCTTGCAAAGGTGACAAGGCTTGCTACCACTCCACCAACCACACCCACAAAAATCAGAAACACAATAATGTTTCGTTTGGTGGTTGGCTTGTTGGTTGGCTGATCGTTGTTTCGTGTTGTTGTTGTTGTTGTTGTTGTTTTTGTTGTTGTTGTTTTGTTGATGATGATGATGATGATGATTTTAGTAGTGAAATAAGAAACAGTTTCGTTTTTTCGTCTTCATGTTATTTTCCATTAACCCTCAACACCCCCCTCCCTCCCCCCCGCCCCCACCCCCCGCGCGCCCACCCCTCCCTCCCCCATCCGTGACAAACCTACGTTAGCACATCCTGCCAGCACTCGGAGCGCCACCAGACAATAACGATGACGTCGGGTGAGGGGCGGCGTGAGGAGGTTGACCAGACCCCCCAACCCTAGGGCCAAGGCGATGGTTCGGCGCGACCCCAGGGCCCTGTCCACGTAGCCAGCCAGCAGCACGGTGACCAGGAAGCCGTAGTAGTAAGCGGACAGCACGTGCCCTTCAAATGAGGACGTCCACAGGAACTCGGCTTTGTCCTGTACAATAACGTTATCATGCACATCATAAGCCTACACAATGGGTGAGTGGGTGTTTGGGAGTTTAACGTCCATTTCCGCCACATAATTTTATGGGTGATGTCAAAGACGGGGGCAACGAGAAAAAAGCCAGCACAAATATTTGGCCCCAGCCGGGATTCGAACTCACGACCCGAGCACTGAAAGTCCTCTGAATCGAACGAGAGAGAGAGAGGCCGCGCTCTGGTTCAAAACCTCGACAGAACCTCAGCTGTGTTGTTGTTGTTGTTGATGGTGGTGGTGGAGGTGGTGGTGATGGTGTTTGTTTGTTTGTTTGTTTGTTTGTTTGTTTTGTAATTTCTTTTTACCTGCGTTACATTTAGATTTCGGTAACCAGCAGAAGGTTCAAAAGAAGAACCGTTGTCCTGCGTCACATTGACGATAGCAGGCCCGTTCACCGCGTTGGAAATGACGTCAGCGTCTCCTTTGTGCGTCATACAGACGAGCGCCATTCCGATACACTGACGAAGCGCCGTCTGGCACACTCGGACCACAAGAAGTGCATAGGCCAGCACCCATCGTCTTGTGCAGTATTTCCTCTCTCGTATCTCCTTCCTTGGCGTGCGAGAATCTTGTGGTTGCTCGGTTGCAGCACTGCCATTTTGGATTTTTATCACTCCTGAAAACATTCAGCAGAATCTAAGTCATTATTATGTCAGGTGTTTTTACGTCAGCTTAACGTCATTACGCACATTTCCTAAGTACGCTTACCCCCTTTCTTGTTTTGTGCGGCTGAACTGTAAAATTATATTCTACGTCTACGGCCGATGTCAGAAAGGGGAGAAGTTTTAGTCCGAACAAACGTCGAACACAGCTCGAACGCGAGCCGGGAAAAATGAAGACATGCTGTGGCCGTGTGTCGTACGAGGAACACGGAAACACGCCGTTTTCGATGTTTGTATGGACTGAAACGTCTCCCTTGTGACATCAGCATAGCCTGTGTACGGCCATCATTCTGTCATATCTGTTTGTCAGGCTGGTTGGTTGGTTGGTTGGTTGGTTGGTTGGTTGGCTGGCTGGTTGGTTGGCTAAGCGGTTGGTTGGCTTGATGGTTGTGCGTTTGGAGAATATTCTTTATTTGCCTTTTTGGTGGGAAGGGGGGAGAGTGCTCTCTCTCTCTCTCTCTCTCTCTCTCTCTCTCTCTCTCTCTCTCTCTTTCAGATCTGGCCTTGGTTTCGGTTTTGTTTTGTTGTAAATAAGCTCACTCTAATATAAAAGAACAAAACATTCTCTACAACGTCCTCAAAATTCAAGTCACGATCCTCCCCTGTGCACTACAATGTCACTATTAATCTTTACGGTTGAAAAATATAAAACTACATTGATTTATGTATTTTCTTCTTGTTTTTCGTTTGCGTTGATTTGATTTATAGTTTAATACATTCAGAACACACCCTAATGTTTTTATAAACAAGGCATTCGGTGGAACGAGGTGGAACGAGGTGGAACGACACTAAATTCGAGTCACGATCCCATTTTTCTACCGCTGCAGACAGCCGGTTATTCGTTTGATACTTATCTTCACGACAAAATTTCACTTGTTGTTATGTGCATATTGTGTATATTTTGTCTTACAATCGCATAATTATGTGTGTGTGCGTGTGCGTGCGTGCGTGCGTGCGTGCGTGCGTGCGTGCGTGTGTGTGTGTGTGTGTGTGTGTGTGTGTGTGTGTGTGTGTGTGTGTGTGTGTGTGTGTGTGTGTGTGTGTGTGTGTGTGTGTGTGAGAGAGAGAGAGAGAGAGAGAGAATAAAGAAAAGTTAATATTTCAACGGTAGAGGTAATTAACGTAAAACAGCCAGTTTCTATAGCTGCCGTTCCTAATTCTAGTAGTATCTATTCTAGTAATGTCTATCTAAATCAAATCAGAGAGAGAGAGAGAGAGAGAGATAGAGAGAGTTTTGTAACCGTTAGAACCCCCCCCCCCCTTCTCTGCTTTAAGTTTACTTTTTGTTTTGGTGTGTAATTTTCGTAATAAATTGACAACTCACCCTAATCATTTCATAGTCAAAAAGCACTCTCTGTGCAACGACCTTTAAGTTGACGGTCGTAACTTGAATCCCCTATTGCACTCATGATCACTCACGCTGACAAAATATTTGTATCTGATCTTTTGATCTTTCGTTTCAGCCCCTCCTTCTGACTCATTTATTCATCATTTTTTGACAACAGCTTCAAGATGAACATTCACTGTTGGCAGTAAATCCTACTTCACGATGTGTCGATTGTGTGTGTCGAAACGACGTTGATTGATTAACACAATAAGACAATGGATCTTGAAGGAAAAACTTCGCCACGTAAGTGAATTAGATACACTAAGTTCCGACGCCCTTTAAAGCCTCAGTATGTTTGTCAGGCACACAACAGCGCTGGGGGAAAACTTGTCATCGTATGCGGTCAATCACTTGGGACACATGACAGTAAACTGAAACCATTGTGTTGACTCGGGTTGGCGTATATTGTTTATCTTATAGCTCCTCTCAAATATAAATCCCTTTAAAAAAAAAAACCCCGGAGCTTCCTCTCGTAATAATAATAATAATAAATGGCATTTGTAGGGCGCATTTCTTTGGAATAAACTCAATGCGCCTTTCACTCACCGACACTCACGCACATTTTACAAAAGATAGACAGATATACACTGGTGAAACTGACTAGTTGCTGACACGGGAAATTACTGAAAGGCTTTACAAAAGAGGAACGTTTTAAGATTGCTCTTAAAAACAGACAGTGTGGGCGCATTTCTCAGATGTGCTGGCAGGGAATCGCAAACGATTGGTGCAATAAAACTGAAAGAGCGCTCCCCAAAGGATTTCAGGTTGCGCTTGGGAATTTTGAGAAGCCTCTTGGTCGACGACCGTAGGGTACGCGACGGTTGATAGGTGACGAGTGAAACATAACGTTGCATATGACACCCCAGAAATGCTTTAAAATTCACACACACAAAATCCGGCAGCCAAACACTCATGTGTAGAGTAAATTTCAACAAATTCCAATATTCCGTGTTTTTGCAATGTTAGCAGCGACCACATACCCCCTCATTCCTCTGTCGTCTGCTGGCTCCTGTGCCAGCCGCGCATGAATACAAATAGTCCACAAGCCAGGCTCATTTTCCCTTAATTTTACCATTACTAGGCATGAAACTTATTTACAAAGCCAGCAAAAAGCCCCAGATTGCCATTTTTTAAAAAATTCTGCATACAAATTAAAAAAGAGGCAAAAATTTTGTACTATATTTAGCGTAGTTGTTTACAACATGGCCCGGAAGCTATTAGTGTCCTGTAGCCTGTACTGAAGAAATCAGGCGTGCAGAAACCCCGACCTATTTTCGAGGTTTGCAGCCGCCGGCACCAGGCTATAAATAACACTAACTTGCATGCCTACACGGCGTTAGGCTGAATCATACTGTCACAGTCTATTCTCCTGACGAACGAAGCAGGTTAGGTACGTGTATACGATTGAAGACACGAGAGAATTGCTTGGACTGTGACCATAAACGGGGTTACGCCAAACTGCCTTTGTGCGGTCGTAAACACAAAGTTTATTTTCCGTCGGGTTCCAGCATGGCTTCCCATACGCCATGACAAATTATACGAAACACTCTTCACCTGCTGAGAACAGAGTACAAACCCAACCAGTGACAGTACCTAACGTGTACGACACCTACGTGTTAACTTTATTGTGGTGTGCGTGGCTGTCTTAAAGGCGAAGCAAGCAGTAACCGTACGAAGCATAATGATGCGACACCTACGTATGAAAGTCTCAATACGGTTGTCAGGCATACAACAACGCTGCGGAAATCTTTTCATCGAATCCGTGCATCAGAATCACTCACCTGGGACACAATTTAGCATCTGAAACCATTGTGGTGACTCTCATTGACGTATCGCTTCGCATCGACCGTAAGCTTCTCTCCTTGACTTTCTCCTGCATTCACGGCACTGCTCCACAATATAGACCTTCACACAGCCTAAAATCTTCTTCCCAGTCCAGACTTGCTGTCCCAGGTTACTATGACAACACAAACAAGAAACGCACTGGTGCACGGGCTTTCAAGAGTGCAGCTCCTTGCCTCTGGAACAACTTGCCAGCTCACCTCAAGTCAGGTTCTGCGTCAGTCATGGCCTTCAGGCGGAACCTCAAGACGCACCTTTTCTCTCAGCTCTAATTTTCTTCTTCTTCTTCTTCTTCCCCAACCCCAAAGGCGCCGTGAGCATGCTTACTGCACGGAAGTTCTTTTCGTAGCGCTATACAAATGGCCAGTCATCATCATCATCATCATCATCATATGTTGTTCTGAGTACGTAGAAGCGCACCGCGCAAACGACGATATAATATTATGCTTGCGGACTGAACACCAACTAGGCAGTGCTGTTAGGTGGCTATTTATGGCGACTTTGTCGATCGGAGTGTAAATAAAAGCGACATAATAGGGACAGAAACCACTTAACTTTCACAAAGGACGGCACAGGTCAACGTTTCGGCTTTCGCCTTCTTCAGGACAGGAAACTATTCTTTTTTGTTCTTTTCTGCCCCACATTTTTTTTTTCACACACAGCCCATGGTCTTTTGTCACCAAAGGATGGGTGTTGTGATATTTTTACTATTTTTTCTGGTCCTTTTCTCGCCCACCGTTTTTTCCCGCGCCGTGTATGTCACTACGTCCGCAGAGTTACCTTTTGTTTGTTTATTGAAGTTATGTCCCATTTGCTTATGTCCTGAAGAAGGGCGAAAGCCGAAACGTTGACCTGTGCCGTCCTTTGTGAAAGTTAAGTGGTTTCTGTCCCTTTTATGTCGCTTTTATTTGCTTAACTTGTAACCACTTCGCAGTCATTACCGTTTCCTTTTCTTTTCGATCGGAGTGTAGTACAGGCATGGAAACGTTAGGCCAAAGTAAGTCATATTTCACTACTGTTAGAAGCTGCAAAGTCACGAAAATGGTGGCAATGACCAAAATTAACAATCTATTCATCTGGCAAACACCCTTAGAGCTTTGAAAGCGGCAGTCTTGCCCTCAGAACTCGGAGCCGGGGTGGCCGAGTGGTAGAGCGTTGTACTTCCAACGCTCGGGTCGCGAGTTCGAATCCCGGCTGGGGCCAAATATTTGTGCTGGCTTTTTCATCGTTGCCCCGTCTTTGTTATCACCAGTATGTGGTGGAAAAGGACGTTAAACTCCCATACACCCGCCCACCCCCACCCCTCAGAACTCATTACGAACATAGACACTTTAACTTTATTGTGGTGCTCGCTGGCCTTAAACTTTGCTACGCCAGGAAGGTTATTGTCCGCATCAGTCTAGCGTGGTTCTCTAGCCGCCATGAGAACCTGCTCTGTCCTGCTGATAATAAAGCTCACAGCACTTGAACAACACATAACACGTCTGACATCTACTTACTAGTCTTTTTGTTCTGGTTTGCGCAGGATCGGGGGAGAGGGGGGCATAAAGATAATGGTCTCTGCATTACAAGGCTCACAAATTGTCCGGAGCTGTTCACGTGATGTGGTCAGAGAACACAAATGCACGAGGCCTATATATTCCTTATTAGCCTCAGGCATCATAGTCACCCTTAAAAATGCTTCAAATATTATATTACTGGGGGAGGTCGGTGGTCTAGTGGATAAGAGACCTGTCACCAATGCGAGAGGTCAGAGGTTCGAGTCCCACTCGGGGCAAAGAATTTTTCCTTCTCGTATGTGGCACCGTTCATTCGGGCCGATCGTCGGGGGTTCTCTCCGGCGGGTACTCCGGCTTCCTCCCCCTCTGCTTTGGAAATGTTCAGCCCACCAAATTAGAAAAATAAATGCAATTCTAAATCCCGAAATTTAAATAGCTGAGCTGACCCTTCGCACCACGTGATTGTAATGTATTTATATCATGTGTGTGAGAGAATGCGTGTGATTCACGTAAGCGTGCGTGTTGGGTTCAGTTTGCGGCGCTTTGAGCCGATTCATGAAATTGGGTAAAGCGCCTATATAATACTCATCATTATTATTATATTACCATGCACAGACCATTCAACGGCACGCACCTGACAAAAGTTTTTTTTTTTTTTTTTTTTAGCCAAGGGCAGCCTGATTTCACAGCTCAGTTTGCGTTTTGACACTGAGCGAGAAAGATCTTGCAGCACTCAAAACCCGCTAGACGCTGTAGCGATGTGTCTCGCTCACTTACCAAAACCACAATGATGTCACGGAAAACTCGCGCTCTGGTTTTATAAGGGTCTCCCAAGCGTTGAAAACTCTGCAACTGTGACAGAGTTGCCTGAGTTATGCACAGTCGAAGGAGTCGAAATTTTTTATTTAAAAAAAAAAACCTTAATGTTTGCGGCTTTTTGCTGAGATTGCAGACCTTTAAGTAAGCAGCATGACACTTCCCAAGCTTTGTACAGACTTTTGTTCAGCATGTGAGATTATATCTAGGTCAGTGCCCGGCTCGTAATCTGAGACACGTGCGTACGTGTCGAGTATTAGGACAGAAAGTATTTAGGCTGAACAAACCTTTTCCTTTTTTATCTTTTTTCTTGTTCAAGTAAGGTCAGAGCCGCCACTCTCCTGTAATCGAGGATGAACGTGACTTCCCCGATCACTCATGTGTTACCCGAACAAGGTCAGAGCCGGCTTGCCCTGATCTTGTGAGTGGCCCGACCTTCAGAGCCTTAACATTGTGTTTTTGCGGTAGTCGTGTTCGGCGAATCATATTCTGGCATGCGTCTCTCACATAATGTAAATGCGCCATTCTTTCTTATCGCCTATCAGTATCGCTCAGTTGGTATAGTTCGCCCGTTAGGGGGTGCAAATGTATACCAGTCAATTCCGTCGATATTTCGGCATAAACAGCCGTCCACTAACGGGGGCAACTGCCAGTGTATCCCCGCAACTGACGCGGGATGGGGTACAAATGTACTCCGGGGTCTGGCGAGGTGAAGTCACGTGGCCGCTGACTTCATTCTCGGACTTGACTTTATGCGAAATGGTGTACATTTACATCCCCTAACGGGCGAGTGAGTGAGTGAGTTCTTAGGGCTTAAAGCCGCGCAAGCCCCTACCGGGCGAACTATATCAACTGAGCATCAGTATCAGTGCAATGCGTATGGCGTATCGCAAGTGAATCCCTTGGCGGCACGCTTTTGTATGCACCTGGTTTATGTCTAGCCAATGTCAGCCTTTGCCTTCGACTGACAGAAAGAGGCGTGTACGGCTGTCGCACAATGTTGAGGACAAAGTCAACAGTGGAACACAATGCCGCGTGTCAGGTTACCATAACAGTGAGGGGTTTCATTTCGCGTTCAATACGTTTGTCATCAGTGCATACAACAATGACTTTGCCTCTCTCTTCCGCAAAAAGTCCTAGCTTTACTGGCAGCTTGCTTCCTCTTGCCTGGCATGCACCTTGATCTACCAAATACAAAAATCGCGAAAATCACGCTTTTCCGTGACAACACTTGAAAAATCAATAGAAAATAACACACTATCACAACACAGATGCCGCACCAGTGCGTGCAGATTGCAGGAACACAAGGCAGTTTTATTATTGCCACCGCTGCGTCGAGTTATCACACTAGCAGTTTCCTTCCTCACAGTGCATCAATGGTTTTTTTTTTCAGGTGGTTTTTTTTTTTTTTTTTTTTTGCTGCCCCAACTCTTTGCCAGCTCCAGTGGTGTTCTTCCCAGGTCATGGGTGGAACCCACGGAGGACTCGGAAGCTGGGACATTTTTTATTATGCATGATGATGGAGATGAGGATGATAGTAAGATGATGCTATGGAGGTCCATGTGATTTGGGACTGCGGGACAGGGCAGCATTCCACGCTTCCTGTCATAAATATCCCGGCATTAACCAGGTCTGGGAACTACGGCAACTACGGTGCCGGCCGTGTAATCATCCACATCATCAGACGTGTCATACTAAGGGAAGCACCCCCAAAGTCGCACCCGTGAAGTGGGTGAAACTCGGCTGTGTGACAACAGCCTCCCCATCGGGCCCATAGCACACCCGCTCTGCGTAGGAGCCTAACCACTACACTACGGGGGCCGGTAGTGCATCAATGTTGATCTGACACGCTTATTTTCCTTGATAATTATGCTTCGCAAAAGACAGCGTATGTTTTGGAGGGAGGGTGGGGTGGGGGTATGTCTTTTTTCCATCGGGTGATGAAAAGGACGTTACGACAAAACAAACCAACCAATGGAGCCGAGAACTTGTAGAACCAGAGAATACACGTTTCCTCACTGATAAAAATAACGGCCAATGCATTGACAGTCGAAAAATCAGAAACTTCTACCACAGAACTCAACTACCGCTGCTCCCCTCATACAACTGAAAGAATTGGTGTGCAAGCGGCAGACACTGAGCTTGCATGCCCTTGCGTATATATGTAGCACGGAAGACAAAGAAAGAACTTCCTATACTGTGAACTGCTGGTTTCACTAGGCTAGCTAAATCCAACCACCTTGCTACTGTTGTCGTCACTGGCCAATGGTTGCCATGCCGACATTGCTGCCATGACGATGAATGACTGTGTGACGTGAGAGCATGGTGAATGAATGAGCGTGTGCATGTGTGTGTGTGTGTGTGTGTGTGTGTGTGTGTGTGTGTGTGCTTGTGCCGCCTGAATGGGAAAGTAAGCCCTGTTCGGTGCAACATCTACCCGACTTTCAGTCTGATAACATGCATGTTGTTCGTTGTGTTCGTTTTATGCATAGTGTGAGTGTGCAGTGAGTGATTCGTCTGAATGCGTGTGTTGTCGTCTTGCACCGCCTCAAAAGCCACACACCACATCCTGGCAAGCATGATCG
>JACVVK020000149.1:67500-72500 GCA_018292915.2 Batillaria attramentaria
ACACGGAAATGCATAGACTGTAAACAAACAAACAAACAAACAAACAAAGTTGCTTGATTTCTTTCTTTCTTTCTTTCTGTCTTTCTTTCTTTCTTTCTCTCTCTCTTTTGTAATTTAGAGTAGCAACGGCAAGTTTGGAAATGGTAATTGTGCCAATAGTTTTACCGTCGATAAATAAAGGATCATTGTCATTGTCATTGTCATTGTCACTGTCATTGTCCTACTAAACATGCCTATTCTTGAGAGCAGGCGGGTGTTGTAGGGGTTTACGCTGTTCCTAGTTTGATTTATTGTCCCCAGTTTATCAGCCGAACAGACTGTCCTTCTGAGCTATTAATTTTCGTCATGCCACTCTTGAAGTCAGTTAATGTTGACTTCTGATGTCTAAATTTGCTTGTAAATGGTTCCATACCGACTGCTGCTACAATAGTACCATACTGTAAGACTTGTTTTACTCAAGTTTGATGGATAACACCCCAGTGTACTACTGAGATTGTTGTAGCTTCTTGTTCCTCCGTTTGTTTGTTTGTTTGTTTGTTTGTTTGTTTGTTTGTTTGTTTGTTTGTTCTTCTTCTTTTACGTTTTGTGTTCTGGTAGGTTACTTTGTTATTATTGTGTTTGTTTTTTCTTTCCTTTTTTTTTTGGGGGGGGGGAGGGGGTGGGGGCGGGGAGGGGGGTAGTATTCACTCATTTATTTTATTTTGCTTGTTTGTTTGTTTGTTTCTTTCTGGTGAATTTTAACGCGTTGAGAGGGTGTTGCGTAGAGCAATAGAACAGAATAGCGTTTTCCTTGATATAAGCATCTATACATGTATAGTGTGTAGCCAAAGGACCACCGTCGGTTCGAGTCGACCAACGATATCTCCTCCTTAAAGTAAGGCGTTGCTGCTCTGTCTAAACATGTCAACATTAATTTTTTTTTAATATCCGTCAGGAGAAAAAAAATGCCGCAGGTGTCCCGCGGCACAGGTGTGGGTAAAAATAAGCGTATGCTTTTGTAATCAATTACGCTTCTTCCTTTAGAAGGCTTGTCCCGTTTTCAGGACGGGCTGAATTTTCCGCGTTCAAAAGCAAGTTTTTGTGTAACCCCAGTCACGTGGCTAAAAGTCGAGGTCGTACCTTTTCAAGATTTATCATTGGCTTAGTTTTGAGTTAGTTTTTGTGGTATAAACGCACGCCAAAGACGATCGTGGAAGTCTGACTTTGACTGTGACGTTGAAAAAAAAAACTAAAAAAAAACACGTCATCGTTACTGGAGCGGACTGATCACGAGAACGCATTCTCGGCCGGATGTGAGTGCTGTCTGTCTGTCTGTCTGTATGCATGTATGTATGCATGTATGCATGTATAACTTTTTATTGTATGTATGTATGTATGTATGTATGTATGTATGTATGTATGTATATATGTATGTATATTTTTAGGCTGGTAGCTTCAAAACTACTCAGCCGATTGGCTTCTAACCTCTCCCGATAGTCAGTGTAGATAGTGGTCGCCGTGCAGATAACATCGGCTCACAAGACCAAACTGCCCTATAATCATAATGACAATTAAACTGTGCGTGTTTCTTGACTTCCTGGTGCTCATTGAGGCATGTACTGTAGCCCTCAAACTGAAGCCTGCATGACTGACCTCGGCTCTAGTTTACGACCATATAATTATGCCAGAATTGAAGGCTTTAATATGACTTGCCCCGATATTTTGTCGCAAAGTAATGTCCCACGAGCAAGACAGCGTTTGCAGACAGGAAAATTCAGTGTAGCCAACATTTTCCTGAATGCTGTAAACCGGCGTGAACGCTAACATCGGCGACAGCCAAATTTTCTTTTAGGACCGTCATCGATATTGTAGTCGCCTCGCCGGGGATTACAAGGTTATTATTTGTCGCTACTGTCAGGGGTGGCTGGGTGTTTGGGGGTTTGACGTCCTTTTCCACCACATACGGGTGATATCAAAGACGGGGCAACGATGAAAAAGCCAGCACAAATATTTGGCCCCAGCCGGGATACGAACTCACGACCCGAGCATTAGAAGTCCAACGCTCTACCATTCGACCACTCACACCATGCAGGAAACCAACACGACGCGCAACATGCAAGTTGCCAGACTGGAGAAGCATACACACAAGCAAGCACACATGCACTCGCTCATCCGTTCGCCACTCTCTCACACATTCTCGCGTCATTCATTGCCATGGTCACCGTGTCATGGTGACCATGAGCCAATGACGACAACAATGTAGCTAGAGGGGCCAAAATGAAGGGGCAAAATGACGCGGGACAGTCAGGTGTCTACGTTACTCGTATAGCGCATATAGTATTTTCCAGTGCCCGTACTATGTAAAAGTCGAGGTCAGGGCTTTTAGCCACGAGCTAGAGTCTAACCTCGCTTGCTAGCTTGGCACACGCTATTACCTCAAAGCGAAAGACTCTACAAGTCAGTAAGTTGTCGAACAGTTGTAACCTGTGTCCAATAAACCCTGTCCGCTGTGACATCAAACACGTAGTAGTGATATCTGTAGGTAAGGGCCAACGTAATAAAAGAACATGTAGTATATATATCATTGCGGTAGGCGCAGCGGATCAATATTATTATCATTAATTTAGTCTTCCGGTACTAATGCGCGTGCGCCGGTTGCTCCCTCCTTTCATGAATGTGTTATCATGCAAGTTTCAACTGTCAGTTGACGTTGACTCACTCACAGGCCTTTCGTCCCAGTTTCAATAACGAGGCGTATTTCACTTTTCAGGTGCGCTGAAGTCACTGGGTCGCCGCTATTCTCGGGTTATATCGGATGGGAAATTTTGCACCACTGGCACGGGGGTTAATCGGCATGGCGGGATGTTTTTCGGTGCTAACTCAAATACTCAAAAACGTCTGTACGAGGATTGCTGTCAGCAGCAGTCGTATGTTTGGAATTTGAGTATGCACATGTTTTACAACATTGTCGTTTTTAGAAGAAGAAAAAAATGTACTTACGGTAACATGCCCCATCGGGTACGTAGGTCGGAAACCTTGTTTGTTTTTATTGGTTTTTGCTTTGAAGGTAAGCAACAGTTTCAAATAAAGGAATGTGCTGTTGTGTTTCTGGGTGGGTGAGTGCGTGTTCATTGTAAGGCGCCCCGAGCTCCTGCGGGAGGGGGTTAATCAGTGCTTTGGAAATGTTCAGCCCACCAAATTTGAAAAATAAATGCAGTTCTAAATTCCGAAATTTAATAGCTGAGCTGACCCTTCGCCGCACCACTTGATTGTAATGTGTTCATGTCCAGTGTGTGAGAAAATGCGTGTGATTCACGTGAGCGTGCGTGTTGGGTTCAGTTCGCGGCGCTTTGAGCCGATTCATGAAATTGGGTAAAGCGCTTATAAAATAATCATTATTATTATTATTATTATTGTTAATTACATATATTATTTATTATTCATCAGTCAGAAAGGGGAGCCGCGGCGGCCGAAAGGTAGAGCGTTGGACTTCCAATGCTCGGGTCGTGAGTTCGTATCTCGGCTGGAGCCAAATATTTGTGCTGGCTTTTTCATCGTGGCCCCGTCTTTGATATCACCCACATGCGGTGGAAAAGGACGTTAAACCCCCAAACACCCACCCACCCCATCAGTCAGAAAACGCCTTTTACTGAAAGGTCAACACAATTTAGAGGCCTGTGCATGACCGTAATTATTTAAAGCAAATTCTTTTTAATTGTAACTAAGAAGCAATAAATCTATCTTATCTTATCTTATCTTATTTCAGATAATTATTAGGTTAGATCTGCGAACAGTCGGTATCAAAACTCCCTACCATCCTCACTAACCCCAGTGCTTATTAACGGTATAACGCTATGAATGGAAGTTAGCACCGGAAAGATTCCCCGCCGTGTTGGCTGGCGCCCATGTCTGAGGTCAGCGTTACCGGTCTGTCGGGAATTTTATCAGTTGGGTGTCACTGGGCACACACTCCGGCCTTTTTCTAGCGTGTTTTTCTAATGCTCCATTGTCAGGCTGCCTAGAGAAGGTCTAATAATTCGACTCAGCGTAGTCAGGTCTCGGCTGACTGTACTTTTTACGGTGCGTATGCACGGAAGCCGCACTTCGAGTGTCCAAAACGAGTCTCTGTACTGTATGACGTCACTTTCAAGTGCCATTTTCGTCTCGTCTGCTTCGGATCAGGCAGCAAATGCGTGCTGAAAAAGCAGCTTGAAGTTTTGAAGTTTACGTGCAGGAAACGTGCAGATAATTTTCAGTGGACAAGACGCTTTAAAAAGGTATGTATAGGTATGTGGGAATAGTTACGTAATTGGTTCTGGTGGCGGTACGTGTAGCTTGTGGTGCTCTCTGTCTCTCTCTCTCTCCGTGCACATGTGTTTGTGTGCGTGTGTGTGTGTGTGTGTGCGTGTGTGTTAGGTGCAAAGCATTGCAAAACTTCAGATTCATTCCATTTCTAAGGACAACATGTCTGAACAATGAAGGAGCCTCTCTCTCCCTCTCTCTCTCTTTCTCCGTGCACATGTGTGTGTGTGTGTGTGTGTGTGTGTGTGTGTGTGTGTGTGTGTGTGTGTGTGTGTGTGTGTGTGAGGTGCAAAGCTTGGCAAAACTTCAAATTCATTTCATTTCTATGGACGACGTGTCTGAACAATGACGGACTCTCTCTCTCTCTCTCTCTGCTTTTCTTATCTCGACGAGAATTTCCTCAGGTTTTCTTTTTAATTTCGGTTTCTCTTTCATCTTTCCGTTTCTGTTTAAAAGTTTATCGCCATGTAGCTCAGAACATGCTGTAAAAGTGCTTCAAAGCCTTCAATTATTAGGAAGTAAATGTGTGTGTGTGTGTGTGTGTGTGCGTGCGTGTGTGCGTGCGCGCGCGCGCGCGCGCGCGTGTGTGTGTGTGTGTGTGTGTGTGTGTGTGTGGTTTCCGCTGTGCGAGGATTGTCACTTCCCGTTAAGTACACAATGCCCTACGGCCAGTCAGCTGACAGTGACACTCTATGACTAGACATCATTTGCTCATTTCG
>JACVVK020000149.1:77500-87500 GCA_018292915.2 Batillaria attramentaria
ATGTTGTCAATCGGCGTGTAGTACAAGTATGAAAGCGTTAAGCCTGCTCTTAACTGGGCACAGCGCGCGAAACACACATGTGCACATCACAGTCGTTGCGCTCGGTGCGTGTACTAACTGCAAAACTGAACACAGCTGTGCTCGGTGACAAACCGATTGAAGATGTACTGTCCGCCATGTTTGCGCGCCGAGTGACGTAGTACAGTCAATCAGAATCTGTTGTGGAAACCACAATCACAGTTGTGGCTATTTGACATCCAGGTTGCTGTGATGACGCCACAGCGGCGAAAACCCCCAAAATCAGCGCTGTGGCGCTCCGCAGTGCCCAGTTAAGAGCTGGCTTTAGGCCAAACAAAGTCATGATGTTTCTTTATCATTGTAGCCTACCCCGCAAAGCCACGAAAACGGTCACAATGGCGGAGAGGAATATCTACTGATTTGGCAGACAGCCCTAGGGCTTTGTAAGCGGTCGGTATTCCCCTCAGAACTCACCACGAACATACTTTAAACAATTACATGGTACCGGCCCCCGTAGTGTAGTGGTTAGCACTTCGGACCGTGGACTGGGAGACCCGGGTTCGAATCCCAGCCGAGGCAAGCGGGATTTTTCCTACCTAGGTCGGCTCCTACCCAGAGCGGGTGTGCTATGGGCCCGATGGGGAGGCTGTTGCCACACAGCCGAGATTCACCCACTTCACGGGTCTACTCCACTACACGTCTTATGATGTGGATGATTACACGACCGGCACCACACGACCTGGGAGGAACACCACTGGAGCTGGCAAAGATTTGGGGCAGCAAAGAAAAAAAAATTACATGGTTCTCACACCACTCATCCCCAAGGCACGCAAAAAAAAAAAAAAAAAAAAACCTTCCTACACTGAATGTTGCACGTCAAAGAGAAATACGAGATGAGCCTGCTTGGTACGAGATAATCATCATAATGCACAAAGCCTGAAGTAGGTTTGCACCTAACCCCCCAGTCACGTGGCGATTTATCATTGGCTTGGTTAGGGCCCTCTCACACTAGCGTCAAGCGTGCGCGACGCAGCAAGATTTCTGTCGCACGCATCAAGTTTTCCCGCGCGTTCTAGTGTGAGACCCCTTGCTGCGCGTCTCGTCCGCAACGAAAATCTCTGTCGCGGGCCGATAGAAAATGTTCTATTCTTGCAACAATGGCGCGCGTAAATTATTGCTATCAGCTAATCAGAAACGAGTATGAGCCTGGCAGGGGAACTTCTTCTCCTTCGGATGATCCGTACGACGCCATCTTGTAAAAACTTTTGTAGCTGTCTACGTCACGCTAGTGTGAGGGCGAGCACGATCACGCGCGTGCGACGTGGGTAGCGACACGCACGCTCGATGTGCCAAGCGTTGCGCGCGGGGCTTTACGCTAGTGTGAGAGGGCCCTTAGCTTGCACCTTGACCTGTTTCAGGCGGGACAAGACAGAGATCACACAACTACTGCGTGCGTTGAGTATGGCGAGTGCGACAAGCTTGGATATCGGGAGCTTTTTCTTCCTAATTATTCTTGCTGCAGTCTGCGCGTTTCCGAAAAACTCCGCTGACGGATCGACAGTGCGGAGGTTCGAATCCCAGCACTCTCAAAAGCCTGTGGTGTCGTCGTCTGAAAGGGAGTTTGGAAATGTTACACGGAAACCTCTCTATTTTCACCGTGAACGTGCTGAAAGTTCGCCTGCAGATGAACAACCCTATTTGGACTTTGTCAACGAAGAGGACAATGATAAAGCGATTGTCGAGTTTCACTGCGAAACTGCCTGGAATTCCTCCTACTGGCCTTTTGATGGATCGCCTTGTAACCCGAAGAATTGGACAGGGGTCGCTTCGTACGATGGTGAAATGTATGCAGAATGGGGACACTGCAAAGAACGGGGGTCCAACGAAACCATTTCTGGGTGTTACTGTCGCGACGCTGCAGCGACGTGCTGTGCTTCTTTGACGAGCATCCCGAGCTTTGAGAAGAACATTCTGTACGTCGACTTTTCCAATAATTCATTGGATGTTCTCGATGACGTCACGCTGGAAAATGTGACGCACGTCCGGTGGCTGATTCTCAACTGGAATCGTATTTCCAGCGTCAGTGAAAACGCGTTCGAAAGCATGAGATCGCTTGAATGTTTGGAAATCGGGCATAACGATAGAGAAGCTCTCATAGAGGCACAGAATCTCACAGCCGCTGTGAACAAACTCCCGGGGTTGAAATCACTGACCCTCAACTATACAACCTTCACACAGACGCCCGGTTTCTCAGACGGAAAAGCATACGTCCTCCGCCACTTGAATACGTCCACTCTTGAATACCTTTTCTTTGCTGGCGGCACAATGTCGAGTTTGACATTGAGTGATCTTCACAAAGTTCCGAAGCTGAAACATATGTCCCTGCGAAACAACACGATCAAAGAAGTGCATGCTTGTTCCGAGGACAGCTTTGATGACGTCACAAGGGAAGAAGGCGGAAATGACGGTGATCGTACCAGCGGTAGTTTCTGTCGAAAGTTCACGATGGAAAATTTTGAGTTTTTAGATCTTGGTTACAACTGGATAGTGCAGTTTCCTGTGTTCTGCTACCGGTACATGAACCAGAGTGGATCATTCGAACACGCTGTGCTGCCGCGACTGACGCATCTCTTGGTATCCGTGAACGCCGTAATCCACCCGAAGCCTGGTCAGATGAGGTGCCTGCCAGGGCTGCAGGTGCTGTGGATGCCTGGGAATCCACTAAGGACGATCGAGGCGCGGGTCTTTCAAGGTTTTCCAAATCTACGGGAACTGGACCTCAGGTAGGTGCTGTGTGTGTGTGTGTGTGTGTGTGTGTGTGTGTGTGTGTGTGTGTGTGTGTGTGTGTTTTACGGGAGCCGGGGTGGCCGAATGGTAGAGCTTTGGACTTTCAATGCTCGGGTGGTGAGTTCGAATCCCGGTTGGGGCCAAATATTTGTGCTGGCCTTTTTCTCGCTGCCCCGTCTTTGATATCACCCTTATGTGGTGGAAAAGGACGTTAAACTCCCAAACACCCACCCACCCACCCTGTGTGTCTTTTACTCTTTGTGTGTGTGTGTGTGTGTTATTACTCTGTGTGTGTGTGTGTGTGTGTGTGTGTGTGTGTGTGTGTGTGTGTGTGTTACTACTCTGTGTGTGTGTGTGTGTTACTACTCTGTGTGTGTGTGTGTGTGTGTGTGTGTGTGTGTGTGTGTGTGTGTGTGTGTGTTTTACTACTATGTGTGTCTATTACTTTGTGTGTGTGTGTGAGAGAGAGAGAGAGTTACTACTCTGTGTGTCTTTTCCTCTGTGCGTGCGTGCGTGCGTCTGCGCGACGACAACAACGACGACAACAACGACGACGACAATGATAACGATGATGGTGATGATGATTCTGTCGCCCAGATACACAAACGTACTGCACATTCAAGCAGAGGCGTTCAACCACAGCGCCCTCCGTTCTCTTACTATCGAGTCAAGTAACTGGTTCTTCGACACACGACAGCCAGAGGTGTACAACATGGATCCTGATCTGTTTGTGGGTTCCCAGCTTGACACGGTCGTCTTGTCCTACAACGTGTTCAGGTGAGTGCATTAGCCCTGATGAACGTTCAGGTGAGTACCTTAACCCTGATCAACGTTCAGGTGAGTGCCTTAACCCTGATGAACGTTCAGGTGAGTGCCTTAACCCTGATGAACTTTCAGGTGAGTGCCTTAACCCTGATGAACGTTCAGGTGAGTGCATTTAACCCTGGTTAACTTTTAGGTGAGTGCCTTAACCCTGATGAACGTTCAGGTGAGTGCCTTAACCCTGATGAACATTCAGGTGAGTGCATTTAACCCTGATGAACTTTCAGAAAAGTGCATTAGCCCTGATGGACTTTCAGGTGAGTACATTAGACATGATGAACTTTCAGGTGAGTGCATTGGCCCTGATGATCTTTCAGGTGAGTGCATTATCCAAGATGAATTTTCAAGTGAGTGCATTACCCATGATGAATTTTTCAGGTGAGTGCATTGTCCGTGATGAATGTTCAGGTGAGTGCATTACCCATGATGAATTTTTCAGGTGAATGCATTATCCATGATGAACTTTCAGGCGAGTGCATTGTCCATGATGAACTTCCAGGTGAGTACATTGTCCATGATGAGCTGCCGCGAATTAGTCTTTGTCGCTGACGCGGTGTTATGCCTTAAAATACTCACTCACTCACTCACTCACTCACTGCATGATGAACTTTCAGGTGAGTGCATTATCCATGATGAACTTTCAGGTGACTGCATCAGCCCGGATGAACTTTTACTTATACTGAGTTGAATGTTCACTACAGACGCTTTTCCAGTGTGGAAGTAACTTGTTAATTGCCTACCCTTTTCCAGCTGGTGCAAATGCAATAATACCTCAGAGTAGTTTCCATTTATATGACCCTTACGTGTGTTTATTGTAGGTTCATGTCCATGTTGCCAAGGCCATGTGGCATGAAATAATAAGTTCTCTCTCTCTCTCTCTCTCTCTCTCTTTCTCTCTCACTCATTATTGATCATCATGATCATTATTGTAGGATGTAGTGAGGACTTCTTGTAAGACAGGCAGAGATGCCTACAAGATGCCTACAAGAATTATCCTAATAAACATTTCATCATCATTATCATCATCATCTCTCTCTCTCTCTCTCTCTCTCTCTCTCTCTCTCTCTCTCTCTCTCTCTCTCAAAATGTGCTTCGTGACTGAGTTCTCTCAAACAAGCAGTAGAAAGCAGAAATGCATTTGAGTTCTAGCATCATGTGCTCAAAGTTGTGACTGTAGACAACCGAACCACAACGTTTGCTACTCATTAACCCTTTGACTGTCTTATATCTGCACAGATACGTCGGCCCAGAAAGACTGGAGAAACTCCTACGACCTTTGAGTGGTGTCAGAAAGCTGGAAATGTCTGAGATTGGTCTGGACAAAATTCCAGAAGTCATTACTAGAGAATTCGTGAACCTGAAGTCTCTTGGAGTGAAGTCGAACGTCATCTCAGGGTTACCGGCTGACGCCTTCAGGAACCTGACCGAGCTGAACCACCTTGACCTCAGTGACAACCACCTGACTGTCCCGGATGTTGACGTACTGAGGACGTTGAACAGGTCACGTCCTGTGTATGTCAACTTGGCTCGGAACCCTTTCTCTTGCGCCTGCGACCTCTTGCCATTCCTGCCTCTGTTTAAAAGCAACCTCAACCAGACACACGGAGTGCACTCCAACACGACGACAGCAGGTAGGTAATTGACGTGTAGCGACAGACAGGTCATGCTAGCCAATCAAAGTGCGCGAACGAGACACGTGTACTCCTTTTTTTTTTTTTTTTTTTTTTTGGGGGGGGGGGGGGGGAGTCCGTGGCTCAACGGTTTGAGCGTTGGACTCGAGATCGAGAGGTCCCGGGTTCGAATCCTGACAGGGCCAAAAATTTGTACAGGCCTGTTTCACGTTGGCCCGCTTCCACTGGCTGTGAACTGGATCTGTTTGTGTAACTTGTCCATTACAGTCATAAAATGTGGCCGACCTGGCAGTCTGACTGGATTGAATAAGTGTTCAGCTGGACTGTTCAGTTAGGGTAGCTGTCCCCATCCCCCATAACCTGCCCCTTAGGGCCGTCTCCTATCACCTCGTTGTGGCTTGGACAGTAAATCCCAGCGAACCAACTAACCAACGTGTACTCCGACAAACAAACCCGCAACGGTGGGTTCGCTTGTCGGAGTATGTACCTGAAAAGGAGATCAGAATGTTAAATAGCGTGCGCTGCGTGCGGTTGCTATGGAGGATTCGTCAGTGGCCGTGGCTACAGGCGTCTGGGCTACATGTCAGTTGAAATATTGGCGTTCTGAGAGCAACAGAGTTTACTGAACAATTGCCTACACTTGTCTTCGGTCGTTTCAGTTCGTGTATAACTGTGGTTCACTGCCGTGTGTGTGTGTGTGTGTGTGTGTGTGTGTGTGTGTGTGTGTGTGTGTGTGTGTGTGTGTGTTTTAATCAATTTCACATTTGTTATTGTGTTGTTTTTTGAGCCCCTCGACGATGCAACAGTTTTTTTTTAGTATTGTGAAAACGTGTTCATTTTTTATTCTGTCCGTTTCAGATTTTTTTTTTTCGGCGTTAGGGGCCTTCTCCTTATTGTATATACACAATGCGAAACCACAACAAAATATGGCAGCTCAAATGCTACAAAGGTTTATTGGGAATTCTTGTTATAAAGAACAAGAACTGGCCCGCCGATGTATTGAGTCATATGGACGCATGCACAAGTTTATGGAAAATATTCAGAAATGCTAACTGCACAGTTTCCCTTTTCTCGTCTTCTATACTGGAACCATCCAAGCAGCTTTCGACTCACTTTGTTAATGGCCTCAAGTAACTATTATACAGTTAAGAACCTGGCATTATATATTTTTCTAGCTTTAAGAAAAAGACAACAGTTGCTCAGCTGAGTTCATATACTTTATTTTGCATTTTGGTTATTTTTTGTATATGTATTGATGGGTGTAGGAATGTCTGGATGTCAATCTCAACTTTGAATGGGCCTAATGCCTATCAATAAATAATTTTGAATCTGAATCTGAATCTGTCTACAGGACTGCGGTTCACGGGAGACCCGTACAAATGCCATTCGCCCATACACTTGGCCGACACACTGTTAAAAGAACTGGTCTTGACGCAGCAGATGTGTCTTCTGTCAGTGGAGCAGGAGATCCTCATCTGCACTGTCTGTCTCATCGTCATCGGCGGCATCATTCTCTACGCCATACTATACAGGTGACGACGCGAAATAACTGTGCTCTGCTTTGGAAATGTTCAGCCCACCAAATTTGAAAAATAAATGCAATTCTAAATCCCGAAACTTAAATAGCTGAGCTGACCCTTCGCACCACGTGATTGTAATGTGTTTATGTCCAGTGTGTGAGAGAATGCGTGTGCTTCACGTGAGCGTGCGTGTTGGGTTCAGTTCGCGGCGCTTTGAGCCGATTCATGAAATTGGGTAAAGCGCCTATACAATACTCATTATTATTATTATTATTATTATTACAATATACCCCCTTCGGAGCGAACATTTTAGCCAATCAGAAAACAGGTCAAAAATCGCTGCGGCTTAGACCCTACAAGCTTTTCCACGTGCATGTACCACCAGGGAAGGCTGTCGTTAGTGTGTATGCATATAGGCCATCATTATTTAGCCTGTGTCGTGAACACTTTAAAATGTAGCTGGCTTCCTCTTTATTTTTATTTTGTTTTTGTTTTTGTTTTTGACACTAGCAGTAATCGGCATGACAGGCAAGTAAATAAAAGCAGCAGAACAGGAGGTAGAAATTAACACATATTATTAACACAAGTTGATTATTTTGTTTGTTTGGTGTGTGTGTGTGTGTGTGTGTGTGTGTGTGTGTGTGTGTGTGTGTGTGTGTGTGTGTGTGTGAAGTTCTTGCACATGCCAAACCAATTTTGTTTTTATTGGCTTAGAATCTTAATTTCATTCTTATTTTGTTTGGAACTGTGAGTCCAAAGACGAATTTCCATTTTCTATCTGTTATTTAATGGACAATAAAGTAAATTTGAATTTGAATATTCAAACAAGGGCGAAAGAAATGAGTATTGTGTTGAAACAGACGCAAGGCAGACACCAACCAGCTTTTGATAAATCGGCAGCAGGCCTTGTGGAGCCTCTTACGTGGTGGAAAAGGACGTAAAACTCCCCCCCCCCCTCCCCGCGTGGAGGCTACAGTTGCTAGGTGTTCCCGGACTCGTCCACTTCAGAAACCATCTTTGATCAGATCAAGAAACGTTCTATTTTGTATTTATTGTAAGGTTCTTTCTGTTTAATGCGGTCAGCATATCTGTTCCTGTCATTTTCTTCCCTCCGTAGATTCCGGTGGCAAGT
This sequence comes from Batillaria attramentaria, assembly GCA_018292915.2. NCBI lineage: Eukaryota > Metazoa > Mollusca > Gastropoda > Batillariidae > Batillaria > Batillaria attramentaria. Next base: position 85,411 of record JACVVK020000149.1, read on the forward strand.
GCGATTCTGGCTGTACACGTTACACGTGCGCTGGAACAGACGACAGGAAGGTCAAGGTCGTCGTCGAGCGAGGTTCAACGCCTTTGTGTCCTACTGCCAAAACGATAGCGGCTTCGTGCTTTCTGAGGTTAGCCAAAGTCAAAGTCTTGTATTTTTCCTACCCCATTTGGGGCATTGAAAGGAGGGGAAAAAAACACTCCCAAGCCGGTCCAAACCGTGTCCAAACGGAGAGTGGGGTGAATTCAGGCTCCGCACGCGCGCACGCGCACACACACCCACACACACACACACACACACACACACACACACACACACACACACACACTGTTTGCAATTTTCGTTTTTGTTTTGTTGTTGTTGTTTTTCATCCTTTTCGTTTTTGACGGTTTGGAAGACCTTTAACAACACACTGTGGAACTTGCTTATTATGCAGATATTTGAAATGATCATCTCCTTCTTTTTTCACTCCCTGCAGATTTTACCAGCTTTGGAAAAAGGACGAAACATGCCGCTGTGCATCCACGAACGAGACTTCGTCGCGGGTACCTACTTCTCAGAAAACATCGTCGAAAAAATGGCGGAAAGCCGCCACGTGCTTTTAGTCCTTTCGAACGCTTTTCTGCAAGATGATTGGTGTCGCTTCGAAATGTTCGTGGCCCAGAGGTACGGGCTGATAGAGCGACGAATACCGATCTGCATCGTGATGTTGGAACCTCTGGACTTGAAGTTGCTAGAACCTAGCGTGATTTTACTGCTACAGTCTATCCCTGGATTGGAATGGCCAGGCCCCGATTGCAACACGCGCATGCGCGAACATTTCTGGAGACGACTTGGCCAATCGCTGGCAACTGGAACACGGTTTGGCCAATCGCTGGCTGCTGGAAGGCGACTTGGCCAATCGCCGGGACTTGGAAGACGGCGGTGACTTATGCTTGACCGGTTTAAAGTCTGCATTGTAGGAGCCACTTCACTCCACATGCAGAAATGTAGCAACGGCAGCGAATCGCTGCTCGTATAACCTTTGCTGTGATTGGTTGACAAGGAGTCATTTCAGTTCATTAGCCGAAACTGTAGCAATGGCAGCGATTCGCCGCTCACATTACCTTTGCTGTGATTGGCTGGAACGGAGACATTTCAGTTCATTAGCCGAAACTGTAGCAATGGCAGCGATTCGCTGCTCTAATAACCTTTGCTGTGATTGGTTGGAACGGAGACATTTCAGTTCATTAGCCGGCGATTGGCTGGCACTACAACATTTATTCTGATGTGACTGGTTGGTTCATTTCCGCCGTGTGATGGTAATGTTCTTCTATTGGTGCTGGGGGCTAAGACTTGATCTGAACAGATTGTTGAAGAAAGTTCTTTCTTGTGTCTTCGATACGCGTGTACACGGACAAACGGATCACAAACGCAAGTTTCAAGTCTCGCCAGGCTTCGGGAGTGGCATTTGCAGACGAGAAAAAAAATATAAAACGTCCATGAGAGTCTGTTTTATTACTGTTTTGTTTAAAGTATTGGACAATAGTTTCATATTTTCATGTATTTGACGATAATATACTTACTTACTTAATCCTCTTCGTGCCCTCTGGCACATAAGGCCAACACCAAAATCGCCACTCTGGCCTGTTCTGAGCTTTCTTCTCCAGCGTCCCCCATGTCAGTTTGTTTTCCTTCAGCTCTTTGTCCACTGTCCGCCGAACGTTTCCTTGGATCTTCCTCTGGCTCTTTTTCCATCTGGGGTCCAACGATAATATACATGATCTGTTTAATCGTGTTTAGTGTATGATGTGATACATAGATCGAGTGCGGTGTTCCTTTATATCGTGTTGTGTGATGTGTTGGGACTGTTGAAGAAAAGAGTGTGCATGTTTAGGGCATTAGACTGACAAGAAAGATTGGATAACCTTTAAGGGAGTTTTGCTCATTGTGTCTGGTTCACAAAATATGCCGAAAAAAAAGAACTCTATGTGGATTATGGGTGTTGAACTCTCAATCGTACTTGGTGCGTGGATGGGGGGTGGGGTGGGTGTTTGGGGGTTTAACGTCCTTTTCCACCACATACGGGTGATATCAAAGACGGGGCAACGATG
>JACVVK020000149.1:90000-92500 GCA_018292915.2 Batillaria attramentaria
CTATAATCGGCAGAGGAAAGACTGACCAGGAAATGCTCTTTTCAAAGCGCTGTTTTAACACTGAAACTACACAGGTGTTATCAGCCCATGTCTACCGCCCACCTGGGGAAAACACCAAAAGGGTATTTTGGTCCATTTATCTTGTCGCCGCTCTAAATGTACCTAGAGACGTGTTGTGGAGATCGCGAAAAGCCACTACATTTCGATGGAAATTTCTAGACCCTCCCAGAACATGCTGCAGCAGTAACGTCAGTAGATTACGTCACCTTGGAAAGATTTAGAACTTACCAGTAGCTGTGGCTGCCCCAGTGGCGAGGTACCTAAAAACCGCGGTCACACACGAATGCTCACATTCAAAGGGATGAACCTGGCTGGGTTGACGTCAGCAACAACCATGCATGACTGAACTCAACAAAGGCTCAGGGTTATATACTCGTATTCTGTGTTCACTAGTGTATACATGCGTAAGGGCGCATATTGACCGTGGGGTCATGTTTGATGTTTATCTGGGGTACCCTGTTTGGCGAATGTGCTAGTTTGTAATGATCTTTGTCACGAAAAAGCGTGATTTTTAGGCCGAGGTGCATGCCAGGGGGCCGCAACAAGAGGCAAGCTGCCAGTGAAGCTGGGACTCTTTGCGCCGGAGAGTGGCAACAGCGACGCGAGCGTACTTGGATGAAGCGGCTTTCTGGTCTAAACAGAAAGTAGACTAGCATTACTCCAGTGAGGCCTGAGCGGAAAGGAGACATTCAACTTTTTAAAAACTCCTGTCAGGTGCGAGCCCTTGAATGGTCTGTGCATGGTAATTTTTGTGTCTAGATTGAAGCATTTTTAGGGGTGACTATGATGCCTGAGGCTAATAGGGAATAATGGGCATTTGGAGACCTCGTGCATTTGTGTTCTTTGGCCGCAGAAGCCAGCTTGAATTTAAATCAGATGCGCTAGTGAGTGGGCCTGTACGCACGAAAGAGTCTACTCTGACACTGTGTACCTTGATAATTATGTACGTCGGTAAACCGGCGTAGCTCTCACATGTGAATAAATGTCATTCTGCTTTAAAAAGAAAGTGTCTACTTTCTGAGGAAATCATTTTACGCGATGTTCGCACGCACAGCCGGGAAGTTAATGGTTTTGGTTTTGGCTTTGGTTTTTATTTCATGCATCGGTAATTGTCTCTTGGTTATATGACACCGGGAAATATTTGTTTGTGTGCCTCAGTCACGGTGTTTGTGTGCACAGCCATTGTAGCAGCCACAATAAAACATCACACACACACACACACACACACACACACACACACACACACACACACACACACAAGAACGCACACACACACACACACACACAAGAACGCACACACACACACAAAAACGCTACAACAAGCGCGCGCACACATGCACGCACTCACGCACGCACGCTACCACACACACACACACACACACACACACACACACACACACACACACACACACACACACACGCTACAACACACACACGTGCACGCACTCACGCTACAACACACACACACACACACACACACACACACACACACACACGCTACAACACACACACGCACGCTACAACACACACGTGCACGCACTCACGCTACAACACACACACACACACACGCTACAACACACACACGTGCACGCACTCACGCTACAACACACATACACACACGCTGCAACACACACACGCACGCTACAACACACACACGTGCACGCACTCACGCTACAACACACACACATACACACACACACGCTACAACACACACACGTGCACGCACTCACGCTACAACACACACACACACACACACACACACACACACACACACACACACGCACGCACGCTACAACACACACACGTGCACGCACTCACGCTACCACACACACACACACACACACACACACACACGCGCTACAACACACACACGTGCACGCACTCACGCTACAACACACACACACACACACACACGCACGCTACAACACACACACGTGCACGCACTCACGCTATATCACACACACACACACACACACACACACACACACACACACACACGTGTGTATGAATCCCTCATTGGAAGCTTTAAGATAAGAAGTACGTTAACTTCCGCGTCGTAGTTGTGACATGTTATTTCGCTTTGGATAATCTCCAGTGCTTGTCAGTTTCAAGTTTCGAGGTCACTTGTCGAGGGCAGCATTATGCCAACTGGGAATTCCCAACCTTTCTTTTTCAGTCGACACTGCGGAGTTGATATTACAGCTTTGTAAGCAGGCTGAGCAGAGACTAGTCCGGGCGGCCAACCATGTTAGGAGGGCGGCCCGAGCAAAGAAGAGTCCTACGTGATTGCCACCGGGCTGAGCAATGGCGAATAAGGGTGTTAATCTCGCGTTTCTGTGCTGCCTTTCTTTGCTATGTTGTTGTCACACACGCGTTGTGCGGTTTCAGTACGGTCCCAGTGAAGAAGGCGAAGGTTCAAACCCCGTTATGTCTGAAGCAA
>JACVVK020000149.1:97500-125000 GCA_018292915.2 Batillaria attramentaria
ACTCCGACAAACAAACGCATACGTGTGGGATTGTATGTGTTGGACAAAGGGATCAGATGGTGATAAACACTGACGTGTGTTCCGTGTTTTGCCATGGAGAATTTCGCTCTCGGGCGTTCTAGGTCAGTGGGCGTGGCTCCACCATTACATGTTGATTGTGTCCGTCCTCCCCAGGTACCGCTGGCAGGTTCGTTTCTGGCTGTACACTGTGCACGTGCGGTGGAACAAGCAACAGGACGATCACAGACCGTGTCATCGGTCACGCTACGGTGCTTTCGTCTCCTATTGCCAGCATGACAGTAACTTCATTCTCACCAAGGTAAAATCATGACGCCCAACACGAGTTTCCCCTGGGAATGGATGGGAAGAGAAGTTTTGAGGGAGATATTGCTAAAAGCAAAAGAAAAGCAAAAAGAGGGGGGGGGGGGGGCGGTGCGGTGCTTTGTGGGGAGGCGGTCTGGAGCACGATGGGAGATTTTTTTTTTTTTTTTTTTTTAACTTTTATACCTTCTGGTTTGCTCTCTCTCTCTCTCTCTCTCTCTGTGCGTGTGCAAAATCTGCTTTGGACTAAAACTGCTCTTCCAACAGTTCTTTTTCGAGCGAACATTCATTCGACTGAGTCGCAAAGGTATTGCCTTTTAAGCCATCTGCAATTATGGTGACAGAATCAGGTAAATGCCACATACCCATACCAAAGACCTTGGAATCTTTGCCCATACCTTTACATCGTTCATCATTTGCTGTCTTTGCGCAGATGTTACCGTCCTTAGAGTGTGGTTACCGCCTGCCGCTCTGTATCCACGAACGAGACTTTGTCCCTGGCCGTTACATCTCGCAGAATATCGTGGAACGCATGGAAGAAAGCGATCACATACTTCTCGTCCTCTCCAACGCTTTCCTGCGAGACGACTGGTGTCGTTTCGAGTTGTTTGTGGCCCAGCAATACGGTCTCATCCATCATCGCATTCCAATCACTGTGCTGTTGCTTGAGCCTCTGGATGTGGAACTGATGGATGGCCACGTGATCATAATGCTCCAATCGCCGGCCTTGGAGTGGCCGGGCCCCGAGGGCACTGATCGACAGAGAGACATGTTCTGGAGGCGGCTTGGTGAATCACTCACTTCTTCTCAAAGATGACGTTTGGTTCGCGTGGAATGGCTAGGAGTGATTATGTGAAAAGGTTTTGAAGAACAAACATTGACAGGCAAACATAGAAACTTTTCAGTGGACAAGCAAGAACAGGGGGTGAAAGTTCTGCAAGAAACAGACGATACATTATTTGTGGCTGACGGTTTCCCACTAAGCTATAGTGACTCACGCAAATTTCAGCCGAGACTAACCTAACTCGATTCGGCGTGCCAGGATGGATGTGGACCGGTTATGTGGCAGTGGTATGACTTCGTACACAGAATTAATACATGTCTACTGTATATAAGAGAAGGTAACAGAAATGGCAGTCTCGAGTCTACCGTCTTAGTTCTAGACTGAAACTCAGCCTGCTTCTTCCATGGTATCTTTCTACGTCTGCAGCAAGTTTCCGCTGTTTCAGTGACAGATCTTACTTTTCAATTTTGCTGCGGGGTGGGTGGGTGGGTGTTTGGGGGTTTAACGTCCTTTTCCACCACATAGGGTGATATCAAAGACGGGGCAACGATGAAAAAGCCAGCACAAATATTTGGCCCCAGCGGGGATCGAACTCACGACCCGAGCATTAGAAGTCCAACACTCTACCATTCGACCACCCCGGCTCCCCTCAATTTTGCTGCAGATCACCATGTTTCATATCCAAGAATAGTAGTAGCAGCACCATGTGTTGACTTTGTCTTCTTCTGGTTTCCCCCAAGAATTGAGATTATTTGGGTTGCTTTTCATTATTTGGCAGAGAAGATTGTTTTCAGCTTAACGCTCTTGGAGAAAAAAACATAGTCATGTAGACACAGACAAATGAACTAACGATCTCCAGTGTTTCATTATTTTTGATAGAGGTGGGTGCTTTGCTTACTTTTAGGATGCTCTCATTGTTGTCTTAAGCGTGTGTGGTGGGAGGGGCGGGGGTGATGTGGTGGTGTGAGATGTAATGTTTTCCCCGTCGTGTTTCATGATTTTCGGCAGACGGGGGGCTTTGCTTGTTTGGAGGTGTTGTCCTCTTTTTTTTCCCTATTATCGTGACTGTGTGCGGTAGGGAGAGGGGGGAATATAGTGGTGTAAGGTGTGATCAATCTGTTTTCCCTGTCGTGTTTGCTGCCAGTAATACTTTTTCTGTGCAACATTCTGTCAACTCAAATCAACTCCCAATAACGATCACAAAATTAATGGAATCTGAAAAATGTCTTTTTCTCTTTTTATTCTTGTTTTTTGTCTAAACGCAGAAGCCTTACAGATCTACTGTACAAATACACCTGACAGTAAATGTTCCGACAAACATTCTCACTCAGAAATAAAATATATTGATATCAAACACCTTATTTTTTTCTGATTTTTTTCTTTGGGGCTGCTTTTGTTTTTTAAACAAGATCTGCTGGTGGTCTTCATTACACACCATGGAAAACTGATCAAGAACATTTTCAAAGTATTTTTCCTGCAGGCAATGGAATTGCAGATGTGGTTATTGTTGGTTTATTTTATTTATTCATGACTGGAGATGTTACACTGAGTACTTTTAGTCAGTGCCCTGAAGTCGCTGGCTCTGCTGAACATGTTTTTGCAAGTATATGTTGCACAAGAAATGACACACTGTTGCTAAGACGCTGAACTTTTGAGACAGGCACGCACAACAAATAAATAAACAGCGACCTTGCAGAAAACAGTGAAAAGCGTGAATATGCAATTCCAATGCCTGCCAAAAAAAAAAAAAAAAAAAAGCCAACTGTATCCATGTGAAACTGGTCAGTCCGTTTTCACGTACCAACGACACACACAATGTGTAAATTCAATACCTGCAAAAACAAGCGTTTCCATGTCAAAGTGGTTGTTTTTGAAAGAATACCTTTGTAAGGCCAGAAACATTTGCAAATTATTGCCCCAAAACCCTGAAAAGTGTTTCAATTAATGTGATAATCAGGAAAATTTGACAGCCTTTACCTGGTGCTATATTCTCATTGACAACAAAATTGATAAAGCGATCAGAGACAAATCATAATCTCCCAGCTGTGAAAGATGTGACTCACAAAGACATGATCACGGTGAGGGCTGGAGTTAAGTGTTTATCTTCTCAGACATATCAAGTGGTATACAACAGACTCTGTCATTCATTCCAATGGAATAATAATAATTATAATACTCAGACAGACAGATCAAATTCCCAAGTCTATACAAAGAAAAGAGTATCTGAAAAACAAAACAGCAGCTAAGCTGAAGGAAAGCGAATCTTCATGTACACCCGCACCAATCAGTCCACTTTGTGAAAATGTGGTGGTGTTACGCAGAGGATGTTCTCCATAAAAACTGTCCTGACCTGGCATGCCTTCCTTCAAGACCAGAGTGTTCTGAGAGAAGAGATGCCTGCCAGCAACAGACCATGGTTGTTCTCAGACGTTTTACTTCACTGCACTAACACACACGAAAATACAGGTACAGTACTGTGCTGTGCACGCCTGCCTCAGAAGTTGCCTTGCCCGCTGAACTTTTCAGCTGTAGACTAAACTCTACAGTCACATGAAAAAAGGGCCTAAACTGTATTGATCTGACAGGTGCTTGGGCTCTCTTTCCTGATGACAGTAGAACTGACGAAATACATTCAAACCTTTGCACTGTCTGGGGCAAGGTTTTCCATTTCATGCCCCTTCCACAATGGTGGATCACAATAACACTACCACATGGTGAAAAGTCTCTCCTGATGTGAATCAGTAGTTGATGGGCTTGCCGAAGGAGCATGCGATGTTTGCTTCCCTGAAGGCTTCTGCCACAGTCTGGAAAAGGCAAAAAGATAAGGTCAGTCAAACTTGAGAGCCTGTACCAAGTGATCAATTAGCAGTTTTCATGCGCCTACTTGAAGATCATAATATCAGGCCCCACTTTGGAACAGTAGCGCTTGTGAGCGTAAATGTATGCTAGCAACAGTCTGTTTCATGATGAGTACAGCTCTGAATGCTGTACAGTGACATGTTGGCTGTGCGAGCAAGGAGGTGAAATGGCCCAATATTCTTGTCAGCAAGTGATTGCAACACCACGGAACATGTCTTGGTTTTCACATTTGATTTCAGAAATTGAACAAAAATAATAAATAAAAATTTGGACAGTTGGCAGCCATGTTATAGCTATCATTAGATGGGCCTTTCGTGGATCCATTTTGCAACACTACCTCACCCACTGTAACCTGTGTCTATAGCCATGTTGCTTATGCAAAAATCCCAGAGAGTTCATGCAAATAAAATGTTATTGACAACTCACTGGATGTGCATGACAGACTCGTGCTACATCTTCGCACGATGCTCCATACTCCAATGCCAATGCTGCCTCATTAATCAACTCGCCAGCGACCTAAAATAAATTTTAAAAAGCAAAACTGTGTCACAAGTAAGGAGTCACTGATAAAACAGTTTGCTATAATTAGTGTAAATGCTACTTTGATTTTTTTTACATTGCATACTTCCATGCTTTGAACAGCAATGGCATTCACAATCAGTCTTTTGCTGACAAGTCAAAGAATTTATTTTTCAAATATTCCTGCCTGTAGTAAATAAAAAAATCTCTGTGCAGCCATATACCATGTTGCAATCCAGCAAAAACGAGTGCAGCAATTAACATACAAAATGAAGTTAGGAAATTAAGAAGGAAGTAAGTTACATCCCCTTAGAGCTTTGTTTTCCTTAGTTGTCCACTATGCCCCTACAGTATTTGGAATAGGGCAGGGATAGGCAGATCCCGCCAGATACTGCATATGTGAGACACAGTGAAGTATGTGTAATGAAAAACTAACATATGAAATAAAGTTAGGAAATTAGGAAGGAAGGAAGTTACATCCCCTTGGAGCTTTGTTCTCCATAGTCGTCCACTATGCCCCTACAGTATTTGGAATAGGGCAGGGATAGGCAGATCCTGCCAGATACTGCATATGTGAGACACGGTAAAGTATACATGTGTAAAGAAAATAAGACAATAATGACATAAAATGTCAGCTGGCAAAAGGTGACAGCAAAAAAACAAGACCGGGATGTGGAAAGAACTCACAGATCCAACAATGTGTGCACCAAGAAGTCTGTCTGTCTGCTTGTCTCCTAAGACCTTCACCATGCCGTCTGTGTCACTGTTACACTTGGCTCGACTGTTAGCCAGCAGTGGGAACACACCGACATTATATGCTACTCCCTGCAATCATAAAAATACATCAATATTATGAATGAAACATGAGCTGGGTTTCACACAGACATCGGTCATACTCATAGACTGATTCAAATTTTTTAATGTCTGACTACTTTCTCACCAAGGCGGACATAATTTTGCCTGATCATTTCTGCGTCATAATCCTCATGATACAGGACAAATGTCCTATACTTTCTAACAAGTGAGGACATCTGACCCCTTTTAGTTCAGAGACATGCAGCCCTGCATGAGCTAATCTTATCCGAATGAATTTCCCCCCCCCCCCCCCCCCCCCCCCACGGTATTGTAATTCTTGCTGGCCATGCAGTGATGGTTAGTCTGTCTCTGCTCCCATAGACATGCAAATTACATGCCAATTCCTGCCTAATGCATTCTTTGTGAACCTCCAGGTTAATATGAAGGTGGTCAGGTCTGTGGCCAAATGCACAACAAATCTTTACACACACTTGTGTTTTCTGGTCAGAAACACATCATGACCAAACTACAGCAATAAAGAACCCTCTTTGCTGCACATTTGTGCATACTCACATTATTTTTTCCCCCTATCCAAATGTACTCTTGTGCGCACACAATGTACCACAAATCCTCCTACTCATATGTTTACGGAGGGTTGGTGTCCTTTGTGAAATTATGAGAAGACAACCCTAAAGCCGCTCCACACAAGGGAGGCGACACACACTCTCTGGGGCACAGTCTTTCAGTGGAAAGTACCTCTGTGCACAGTGGGGAAATGGCGCTCACTGCGCTACCGTGACGGGCCTAAATTGTCTCGGTGCTCTCAAACACAAGGTCGCGCACTATGAGGGGGTTTCCTAGCGAAAACGTCCGCGTGCGTCCGCGATCGCTGCGCGTAGTTATCCGGTTTCCGTGACCGCTCGCGAAGAGCGTAAGCGAACGTAAGCGAGCGGCCCGGGAAGGTAGTTCGCCGCGAGCAAAAGGTCACGTGGTCAGTTTTTATGTAAACAAAGATGGCGGCGCCCACCGAAGGCCTCGTTGAAGTGGAACTAAGAAATGGCTTAAAATGAATTTGCGGGTGGATGGAGACCTTCTGTCCCAACTTGTAATTGTGCAGAATAGTATATGAAAATAATTTGAGCTAATTGCACCGGGCCGTGGTCGCCAGTCATTCAGGGATATGTTGTGCGTGTTTGTGGGGAAGGAGTGGTCAAAGTGAGTACGTAGGGGTGCCTTACGTCTCCGTTTTGCATCGAGCAGAACATGCATACTAGCGGTATAGTCATGCTCCAAGCCAGTAATTATTGCTCCTCCTCAAAAACGTCGTCTTCTGCGCTCAAAAGATGACTAATAGCTGCGAGCACTAGAGTTTTCTTCTTCCTTTTCAGCCTTTCCAACAACCGTGTTCGTGATTCAGCCGCCATTTTGAAAGCGCCTTTTTCTAATTGGCCGTTTCCCAACGAGGAAAAGCGTCCTCCGCAAGCGCCCGCGAGCGCATTTGCGTAAGCAACGCGGCCTTTGTCATCCTTGACCAGCTTTGAACCCAGAGGGATCCTCAATGGCGCAAGTGATGGCAGGCTGTCTTCAGAGTGAAAGTAGGCGTGTTTCTGAATCAGAGACATACATAACATGTCTCTGTCTGAATGGACAGATCTATTATTACATTCAGTCCTAGAGCACGGGCGTGTATGCTTTTGTAATCGTCTCTTATTCCACCACAAGGCAGGTACGTGATCGTCTGCACCGTGCAATAATACTTGCCTGCAGAGTGCAACACCTTGGCCTGTCAGAGTGCAACCCCCTTGCCGTTTACTCACATCCTGTTGGATCAGTGTACCACGTAAACAGTGCCATCAAATCGCAACAATAATTGTCCGCTGGCAAAGATTTTGCCCAAACCAAAAGTGGTTGGATATTCAAGACTTCGTTTCAAATCGATTCATATGACACACAAGTCTTCGCTTTTCTAAAAAAAATTCGCCATTTTTGAAAATGGCGCTGGGTGTAAGCAGTCACATTTTCACGCCCCGCCGAAAAGGGACTGCACTCTGGAGTCTAGGCGACACAATCCATCAGTTACCTCCTCTTTTAGCTGCTCCTCTGTCTTGCCAACCCAGGCCACTTCGGGGTGTGTGTAGATGACAGACGGGACGCAGTTGTAGTCGATGTGCACGGCTCCCCCAGCTATTCCCTCCACGCAGATGATGCCTGGAAAAGAGAAGGCCTTGTACAAGTGGCAATTTTGGCAGATCTGACCGCACCCAAAGCTGTACACTATAGGATACTTCCCGAAACAATGTGAACAGTTGGGTAGTAAACCTAGTGACCCATTCACTGCCACTCGTGTTCTGGAAACTCAACAGCTCCCTTCAATTAATACCTGTGGTGCTAGCAGGAAGCAAACATTAGTCTGGTTTCCCGTAACTATCTGTGGAGCTTCACTCAACTGTTTCAGTTTGAACAGGTTCAGCAACGAAAGACTGACGTAAGTGACCACCTTGTTGTCACAAAATTATGGCAGCGACACTGACGTAGGTAGCACCGGCAGGCCACTCTACAGAACCATTTACAGCTGAGCCATTCAAGTGCGCAAGAGTACTCACCCTCATCTTCTGCTTTGTGAGCCAACATGGGACCAGCGATCACATCACCAATGGCATAAATACTGCAACATAACAAGCAGGTTACATTTTCATGTTACCTTCTGCAACCCCTGAAGAACTTGGGCAGAGGTGGGAGGTGTGTGTGTGTGTGTGTGGGGGGGGGGGGGGGGGGGGGTTACTGGGCAAACAACCAAACAAAATCTAACAGGAAAATACAAAAGATTGCTAGTACAAGATGGGCTGCTGAAGGCGTCAATCAGTGTGATACCTGGGTACAGCTGTCTGGAATCGTGAGTTGACCTGCACGCGACCCTTGGCATCCAGCTCCAGACCGACTTTCTCTAGGCCCAGATGTTCGGTAAATGGCCGCCGCCCGACACACACCAGCAGAACGTCACAGTCCAGCTGTGGAAGAAAGGCCATCCAAAGAAGTCAGCGTTACACTTTCACATGATTATTTGACCTGTAGACTGCCATGCCCGAGTAATACTACAACAATACATTACATATTCGCATACTGCATATTCATTGCAGGAGATTAAGAGGATAAAAACAGCACTGAAGTGATGCATTCAGCTGCTTGACATATTTTGGCATCCCTGCTGTGTTAGGCCCGGTGCACACTAGCGTCGGTGCTACATCGCGCGCGCCACGCGTGTAGCGCCTTGCGTGACTCAGGCACAGTGGGGCTCTCACACACGTGGAGTAACGCACGCCGCGTCAGTGCAGTGCTTCGGAGATCTCGCCACGAGTCAGTGCTTCTGAGTGTGCGATGGAATGCGAAATATTAGGGATCTGAAACGTATCATAAACTTCAGGCTGCTTGTTCGCAGTCTGAATAGAGACTGGTGATCGAGGCCACGATAACTTGATAGAATTTAGCTACAACAAACCCGGCTTTGCTGTAGAATGATATCGTAGACTGGGATGATGAGAGCCCGGATCAGTGACAACCCCGGGCGGCCGGCGGTTCAGTTGTGTCTAGTTTTGTGTACTCCATTTATGTATTTACCGTAGTGTGAGTCAGCGGAGAGTGACACAACAAAACGGCATACCCGTCGACTGTGATATGAATCGAGCTGAAAATTGTGGAGGTTTTCCTGTTCACGATACAGGTCGATGAGGCGAAACATTTCGTCTTCGCGCAATTCCGCCATCTTGGAAGAGAAGAGGATGGCGAGTCAGCCCTTGCTGGCTGGCTGGCTCTTCTGATTGGCTGAAACCACGCTACACGCGCGCGTCAAGCGCGCCGAATAGAACAGTTCCTATCGCCGCGCGACAGAATTTTTCAATCGTGCTACGCCTGTCGCTTCGCGCTTCAAGGGGTTGCATACGTAGACGCGCGACAAAATTTGCTGCACGCGTGGCGCGACAATGTCGCGTGACGCCAGTGTGCAAGGGCCCTTAGGAACGCAGTGACTTGAGCTTTGAGTGACACGTGAGTAATTTGGAGCAGCTGGTGGGAACATTATAGTGGGTCCAAGAATGCCTAGCACTGCAGACTACATTTACAGGTGACAAAAATGCCGACACAAGTGCGAGATGCAAATCCAGGGGGCTAATAATGCAGACTGAAGAATCTCTGCACTGACTGACAGTGCCAAACACAGCAAGTCTTCCCCTACTATGTTGTTGTTGCTGTTTGTTACATTTTTTGTTGTTTTTTCCCCTATGTCCTATCTTTTTCATGAATTGCTGTAATGGACTTTATGAGTGGACATTAGCTTGAATCTCAAATGATACAGCCAGAAAGTAACTTCTAGAAACGGACAGACAAGATTCCAGAGACCGCTAAGTGGCACATTAACTGCAATGCTGCAGGTGTATTCCAGGCCACAGCGTGTGCAATTACCAATTACACTTCTGTGGAAAATCCCACCAAAAGGGTTCGTTATGCGCTGAATACCATACAAGACAGGGTATACTGTACTGCAGACATACATCTTCCTTCCTGCCGTCCTTGACGCCCTCCACTTCTACCCTCATGATGCCGCCCGCCCTGGTGGCCTGCACCACCTTGGTGTTGAGTTTGAACTTGAGGCCCTGCTTGGTCAGAGTACGCTGAAAGTTCTTGGCGATCTCCATGTCAATGCCCATCCCACCGACGTGTCCCAGGAACTCTATGAGGGTCACATCTGAGCCAAGACGCTTCCATACTGACCCCTGTGAACAGCAGCATGATCAAATGGTGTTGAAAGAGTGAAGAGAGAGAAAAATATAGCGCTTAGAGCATGTAATTGTACAGTACAACTTCTTTTGGGCGACCACCCCTATGGCCAGACAAGAGTGGTCTTAAAAGAGAGGTGGTCACCCAAAAGAAGCTTCAGACAGTGAAGAAGTGCAACCCAGTATCATTGTAACATTGGTCTGCACAGGCAGGTGGTCTCCCAAAGGGGTGGCCACCCAAAAGAGGTTCTACTGTATATGAATATGTGCTATATAAATACAATTATTATTATTAAAAGATGTTCCAGATGGGTGCAGGCAAATATGGCAAACTGGAAGGACTGATATTTGCTGCCGTTATGGTGATGTTCGTTACTCCAGAAAGTCCCAAATGGTCTTCCTCTCACCATATCCTAACAGAATAACCTCCCATGAGCAGCCTCTCGCAGGAGCGGCCACGTGGTTTGAGCCGCCCATATCTAAATTTGTTTTTGTTGGCTATCGCAAGAGTGGCCACCTCATGTGAGCGAGAGACACCTGGCCCTCACTGGCAAAAGTGGCCTTGGGTACTGACAAGCCAGGCAGCTGAAGTGTGCCAAACAATCAGATTTCAAGGCCTCTTCCCTCTTTGCGAACGTACTTCAAAAATTTGCTCAAGGATTCTGGCTGATCTAGTTGACTTCTCACAAGAGTGACAACCTAGCTCCAGCAACCCCTTCTTGCTGGAACAGCAATGGTCATTCATGGGAAGTTTTACTGTTTCCCAAACATTGGGCTTGACGGATGTTAAGCTGGCTGCAAGCAGCAGAAGTCATTTGAATTAGCAACTGTAGCTTGAAGCAAATCAACAAAGGGAAATACCCAATCCTACGGAACAACACTGAGCGAAAGCAAAAATGTAATTTCAAAATATTTTTATATATGTTACCAGCTCTACTCCAATAACACCAGCCCCAATGACGATCATTTTTTCTGGAACTTTTTCCAATGACAAAGCGCCCGTGGAGGAAACGACCATCTTCTCATCAATCTGAAACAGAAACACAGCTGCTGTACTGTGACAACAGACAGGTGCTTTTCCTGCATAAATACGGCCACGGATGTTTCTACACACAGACACAGACCAGCCAGCACTTTCGCTAAAAAGCAAGCTGTTACGACATTAGGCAAACATGAAACTTTGCAGTGGTCAGATAAGACATTTTGACACAACTGACGACTGTTTTTAATGAAACAACCTTATCATATAATTTACGCTAAACAAGCGTACAGAGACTGTAAGTGTAAGGTTTCCTATCAGTCAATCTTCCCAACTACGCTGTACAAAAAGATACACAAGCTACAGTAGAATGTTACTAATATCCGGGAAAAGGGTTAACTGCCTTGGATCTTATGAGCGTTTGGGACCTTTTAGCAGATAATTGCACAGCGTGCTTACCTCAAGACCAGGGAATGGAGTGACTTCCGATCCAGTGGCTATCAAAATATGTTTAGTGTGAATTTTCTCCTCGGTTCCATCTTTTTTGGTCACTACGATTTTGTTGGGTCCTTCAATGCGTCCAAATCCTTGCACATGTGCCACCTGAAACACACACACACACACACACACATAAATGTGTGAATCATGTGCACTGCAAAGTCAAGACCATAAATTTGCATTTGCTAAAGAAGCAAGACTGCATCTTTTTAAGAATGTTTGCATCGTTTTTTTTTAATTAAAAGAAATAACCTTCCTGGCAATCCACCAAAGTCCAAAAGATGCCTACTAATGGTTCTGTTTTCAGTCAATTGCAGTGGTAGGTCTTTCAAACTTCGACTCATTCCTACAAGTATTTCCTCACTTCATCTGTCCTAGAAAACAGAAAAGTCCTCTCCAAAGTCAATCAATTCAATTAAATGCAAATGTCAGAAACAGCTTTACATACATGTAACCCACAATCTGTTTCAATAAAAATTTTGAATGTTTACAACAGTACAAGGAATGACCGTCCATTCGAAAAATTCCGACTTCTCGAGGGTGGGTGGGTGTTTGGGAGTTTAACGTCCTTTTCCACCACATAAGGGTGATATCAAAGACGGGGCAACGAGAAAAAAGGCCAGCACAAATATTTGGCCCCAGCCGGCGGGATTCGAACTCATGACCCAAGCATTGAGAGTCCAATGCTCTACCATTCGGCCACCCCGGCTCCCCCTGACTAACTTCTCGAACAGCCTGCCACGCGGATGTTATGTAATCAATGTAAGTAACATCACACTTACTGCATTTTTCTTGAAGAGGTGAGCTATCCCGCTTGTCAGAGCCTTCACTGCTCCACTCTTCACTTCCATCATTTTATCAAGGTTTAGCTTCAGACCAGAAACTGGACAAAACAAAAGAGTGAGTAAAATGTACAACTTGCATACACGCACTGGGTAGAGAGAGAGAGAGAAAAAAAGTTCATATGATGTGCAGTAAAAATTCAGCACCATAGATCTGCAAAGCAGAACATACAAGAGAAAAAAACAATGAAAAAAAAACAAAAAACGATTGGGCATGTTCGCGGTTCTTGTAAATTCATGTGTGCATTACAGTCATTTACAAAAACCACCATGGACTTCAAGAGAAACGATGCCACTGAGGACAGTAATTACATTCAATGCCCCTGGCCTCGAGGTCTTTGGTTTGAGCCATGTGGTAGAGGTGTGAGTTGTTCAGGAGGGCCTTGGATGGGATGCAGCCCACGTTGAGGCAGGTTCCTCCCAGCGTGTCATTCTTCTCCACGCAGACTGTCTGTGGAGAGCATTGTAATCACCGTCAGTACAAACGTCAAAACACACTGTCACACACAAGCAGTCAACAAACATCAGACGACTATGTCAATTATCATACTCACTTTCTGACACACTTATGTCAAAGATAAGTACACAATATATGTGCAGATGTCTTTCTATAGCCATAACATGTGAATAAAATTGTTTTCTGTTGTTGTTGGTGGTGGTGGTTTTGGTCTTTCTATTGTCTACAAATGTTTTGAGCCTTACACCTGAAGCTCCCTGCAAGTGCAAGGCCAATGAAGGGAGCTGAAAGCACCACTTCTACCTCAGCTTTACGCAGCGGTGCAGGTTAGCTCAATGCTGGAATGCACTGCATGTGCTTGTAATTTCTAGCTGCAAGAAACTGGTTTAAGTTCAAAAAAGAAAGAAAGAAAAAAGGGGGGGGGGGGGGGGATTTGGGGCAAATTCACTCAATCCTCATCACCCTCAAAGAGCTTCATATCCATGGGAACCATAAATGTACAGCAACAGGACAAATGACCTGGCTGACCGTTGAAGTATATAAAACTTGTCCTGAACACTGTCTGCTGTGGTGCAGGCATAATACTAATATGACACACACATATATATATATATGTAAACCCTTATGCTAAAGTAATTGCACATTTCGAAATTCATCGGTCTTTGACTGATGTCTGACGCGGATATGAAGCTCTGCCCTTAGTGGCCCTGGCAAATTCAATAATTTATTGAATTTGCTAGGGCCACTATTATTATAAATGTGAACAAAAAATGATTTTTGAAGTGAGGGGGAAACTGAATCATGTACTCATTTCTCAGAACTTCATACAGATCAATACGTGCAGGATGAAAACAGGAAAAACTGTTGAACGGCATAATGCGCACCAATGACAGTACATGTACGTGTTCCACAAACAAGAGGATGTTTGCGTTACCTTCATGCCCAGCTGGGCAGCCTTGATGGCAGCGACATACCCGCCTGGACCCGAACCGACCACAACCAGGTCACAGTCTGTTGAGATCAGTGAGAACAGTAAAAAAAAGAAAGGGTGAGAAAAGTAGGCTCATCTTGTCTCAAGGGTACAGTCTTTGGAAACCTAACAGAAGGAGCATTGCAAGTTAGTACACACACCCAGCCTAGAACGCAGAAGATGCACGCAGAAACAATGGCCACACGTGAGTTTTGCTCGGGCGTGAAGTTGAAGCTTTCAGGGTTTCTCTAAAGGAGGTGTTTCACTGCCCTGTTTTTCCATTTCCTGATTTTCATTTTCCTCATTCTCACTTTCTGAATGGCAAAGAAAACAAAAACAGGGCACGAAATTAGTGGGCATGGACCCAATCTGCCAAACGCGCGGCAGAAATATTGAATCTGGCACCCAGGCTGTACTTGGTGAGGCGTAACAATTTTGACGTTTGAACACCAGCCCATCATGAGGCACCCAAAATCATACAATTCCACTCAAGCAAAACTGCAGGAAGTTGCCAAGTGAGGTTCTCAGGAAAGGGAGTTAATTTTGAGCCCTGCAAAAGTAGCTGAAACTTTACTGACAAAGAAGTTCATATTACGCCCCCCCCCCCTCCCCCCAACAAAGGTATGTTAATTATAATAAATAATATTAAATAATAATAATTAACATCCTGCTAATCAGGTGTGTTAATGTCTGATGTGCCTTCCCACCAAATACAAAATTCCTTGCCCACAAAATGACCTGCTGATCATGACCACAGATACATGTATACATGTACTGATGTAGACATTTTCAAGCAGACTTGCCCGCTATCCTTACTAGTCAATTGACTAATGACAAGTTTTGACACCACCAAATACTGATTCGGAGTGGAATTAAATAAAACTGCTTTTATTCTTGGCACACAGCATCACATTGAGTGGGTGTCACTCACTTAGAGGGACACTACTACATTGACCAAGTTGAAGTGCAACGTCAATGTCAAAAAGTTATGTAAAAAAAAAAAGGCAACAGAAGTGTATACACTATTCAAAAACCAAATCAAAATCATAATTTTAAGAAAGCATGCACTGAATGCACAGCCACATTCACATTTTAAAAATTAACTGTGACATGCATGAATGAAAATGAACAAATCTTTTGAATAAGATGCAAGGGTTTTTTTTTTTTCAATTAAGGAATTCTTGCAAGACACTGAAACACCCAGGAATGCGTGCATTGAAATTTTATAACTGTGTACTTACATATATATGGGATAAATCACATGGATTTATATACAATATAACGTGAACAGCGAATGAGCAAGCAGTAACTGAAGGTCAGTCATGCTGTAGAACAATTTCTCAATTCATCAAATGTCAGTCTATTACTATTATATCCTGGGGGCAGTCCTGTGCTGTCTTTTTTTTCATCATCATCTGGGTTCAGATTAACTTCATTTATTTTTTCTGCTCCTCCGTTGAAGAGGTCTGGGAAAGCTTCTTTTGCATTTTTGAGGAAGTTCCCAACTCTAGAGGAAAGGGGCGGCTCACCATTGTCTTTGCTGGTACTGGAATAGTTTTTGGCAGAAATGTACAGTGCTGCCAACTTCTGGCTGACTGTGGTCCCACTACTCTGTAAAGGAAAACAAAATAATAATGATGGACGTGCGCAGCATATGGATTTAGAATATCATGCGTATCATAGTCGTGATATTTACCAGTTAAAACACAGAGTCTCGAATGAAACGGCACCTTTGATCCATTACCCCTCTCCCTTGAGTATTAGCTTTTATTCGGATAAAACTGGGTGCGTGCCTTACGTGAATATCATGCAAGGCTGATCAAAGCATACCTTTCGGTATGATGAAAACAGCTTCTACAAGTAAGACTCTTATTTTGTGAGTTTTTATCGCCCCATTAATTGCATGAACTTTTCCTTTTCATTCAATGGTTACACTGTTTCTTCATTTAAATACTGCTTTAGCGAAAGATTCCGTAAAGATCGAATCGAACAGTATGATGTACAACTTCAACCGACACTTTGGAACGTCTTACGTTACGCAAATGTCAGCACTGACATGAGCAAAAGGCAAGCATAACAATACAACCCGCACCTATAAAGAACAAGAACGGTGTAAAAGTAAGTGATTTCCAATTGCTTTTGCCAAACAAACCTTTATGAGCAGCGCAGACCGGGTTACAGATGAGGCCAGCATGACTTTCAGGGCACTGACATTGATAACGGAAGTGGACTGTCGGCATTGAAGGTCATGCGCAGAAGGTTATTCAAGCGCATCCGGTTCCCACAAACATGGGCGTTCTGCTCTGTTGACAAATTTACAGGGACAGTTTTCGGTTAGCGTTGCCGGTGATTTCACTGCAAAATGTTGAAGAGGTTGAGAAAGAAGGACACGGGACAGGTGAAGTTCAGTCCATTCAGTTTGTGCGTTATTTCAGAACCAGATCTTGTAGAAACTAGACGTAGTTTGACGAAGTAGACCGATCCGGCTTGTCTAGTTCATTTGCATTTATCGGGATGTCGTAGCCAAAAAAAAAATAATGATAGCAGAAGTGATACAGAATAAACAAACAAACAAAAATAGTCAAAAACATTAATTTGCATTTGTTATCGATAGGAAAGATTGTGCAAACGGTTGATTTTTCTTTTTTCGTGTTGATGAGAGGAAAACATTCGCTGAGTGTGGCGCAAGACGGTGGGAAGACGGGATGGGGTTGTTGAACAGGGACAGGTGTTAGCGTTCGTGCTTGTCAGAGGACACGAAATACACAATGTTCGTAGTACAAACTTGTTTGCTGTGTCCCAGACAAAGTTCTCCGCCCCTTGCCAGCAGAGCACCATACAATCAAACGCAGACTTTAAAATTATCAACTTTCAGTTTCATTGCCATTGTCTACAAAATTTTCTTTCCTCAAGAGACAACATACAAGTTATAACTATTAGTTTTATAATGGATGCTTTTTTTTACCACCACCACCTTCCCTCCCCCAATAATATAAATATTGATAACTTTGCTTTAACTTTCTGAAAGTTCCCTATTTGCAGCATCCCATGATGATGTGACAGGTTTACTATTTAAATGCAAAAATTTTGTACATGTATTGATCTGTTCCTCTGTGTGTGTGTGTGTGTGTGTGTGTGTGTGTGTGTGTGTGTGTTTGTGTGTGTGTGTGTGTGTTTACTTTGCTGTCATGCAAGGATGTATTGTACCAGTTATACACGTTCAGTCATTGCAAGATTATCTCTGCATCATTTGTATAAAATATAAATTCATGTTGAATACATGTATAATTTCAAATAACCCATTGATTAGTGCTACTAGCAAGATGAACTTTAGTTCTATCAGGCCTGTGCTGAGTGTGTACGTGTTTATACAGCCTCTCCCGTGTGATACTTTAATAGTTTTAAAGCTGTATCTGATGATAAGTATCCCAGATTGCTTAATACACTCCTTTTGCACACCATATACCTTTTCCTCACTGCACAACTTGCCTTTGCTACCCTCACAGCCTGAGTCCCCAAATTCTGGAAGCAGTCGCCTCCCCTTTGCTAGCCTGCTGAAATCCAGTCGCTCCCAGCCAGAGGACATCAGTGAAGCGGAGGTGATACTGATAAGCTTGACTCCTTGCATTTGCACCAGCCAGTCTACACTGACTTGAATGAATTAGTCTTTATTGGGACCTAACTGTTTTTTTTTTGTTGTTTTTTTTTTTGGCGGCCCCAACTCTTTGCTAGCTCCTGTGGTGTTCCTCCCAGGTCATGGGTGGAACCCACGTAGGACTCGGAAGCTGGGACAATTTTTATTATGCATTCATGATGATGGAGATGAGGATGATAGTAAGATGGAGGTCCATGTGGTTTGGGACTGCGGGACAGGGCCGCATTCCACGCTTCCTGTCATAAATATCCCAGCATTAACCAGGCCCGGGAACTACGGCACCTGCGGTGCCGGCCGTGTAATCATCCACATCATAAGACGTGTCATACCAAGGGAAGCACCCCCAAAGTCGCACCCGTGAAGTGGGTGAAACTTGGCTGTGTGGCAACAGCCTCCCCATCGGGCCCATAGCACACCCGCTCTGGGTAGGAGCGGACCTAGGTAGGAAAAATCCCGCTTGCCTCGGCTGGGATTCGAACCCGGGTCTCCCGGTACATGGTCCGAAGTGCTAACCACTACACTACGGGGGCCGGTCTAACTGTTGTCTTTACAGTAGAATGTTATCATTAAACGTGCATTAGAGTTTCAAGCCGGTTTTTGTGTTTTACTTTTAGACATCAGAGTATGATTCTAAATTTACTTACGGTACCTGTTTGAGAGCAGTGGTCAGTGGCCTTCCTGTTCACGGACACAGCCTTTTTGTAAGTTGTGTTTAATCTAGTGATGCGCTAAACTGCTGATTCGCAGTGACAATCACATCTATGGCTTTTATTCATGTGTACCAGGGGTTTCTGTGCCCATCATGCATGAAGAACATGCCTTCAGCAGAGGCTCTGCAGGCCCACTTTGACATGGAACATGCTGCTGGCAACAACAGCAGTCCTGACGCCAGCGACCAGGGGGTAAGCATGCCACATGTGCTGCGTACATGAGATATGACTAGAATATCAGGGATTAAAATCTTCTATATTTCGCCGCATTTCCACCTTTCGGTAGATTTCCACCTTTGGCTTTACACTTTCCTTCCCCAGAAACATGTGTTTCCTCCTTTGAAGCACTTATCATCATGTCAGAACATACCAAACTGCACAGATCTTAGTCTAATTCTACAAACTTTCTTCCCCAAAACAGTGTTCTCCCCTCTGAAGCACATAGAAAATGTACCAAACTGCACACTGCACAGAGTTTACTACTACTACTACTACTACTACTGCTAATAATAACAGGGTCCATACAGGTCATGGAATCCTGGAAAAATCATGGAATTTGGAAATAGCTTTTCCAGGCCTGGAAAGTCATGAAATTATCTCAAGAGTCATGAAAAGTCATGGAATTTCAGAATTTTATGGAAGCTATTTTGAGCCCAACAGTGAAGCGGTCAGCTTGGTGATTACTCACTGGACTGATTGCCAAAAATACCAACAAACTGCCTTCCCATAAGGCTAATGACTAACTCTGAACATTGGTCTTGCTGGCTGCGATGATTTGGATAAGCTCTAATTTCTACCCTCGCGTGTGTCAGTGTGAAAGAGGGCGAGGAAGGTGTCATGGAAAACAGGCGAGTTGGCCACGAAAAGTCATGGAAAAGTCATGAATTTTTGAGACTGTGAACGTGTATGGACCCTGTAATAATATATATTACACTTGTAGAGCGCCGAGTTGTGCTTAGAAAAGCACTCAGTGCGCTTTTTGCTCACGCATACACACAACATTCACATGCACACATTTATACACATCAATATAAGCTGTGGAGTTTAAACTTGAAGATTAAAAGCTAGTTTGAAAAGATGTGTTTTGAGTTGTGCTTTAAACTGTAGGAGGGAAGGGATGTTTCTCAGAGAAGATGGCAAGGAGTTCCAAACATCGGGGTCCCTATAACTGAGTCTACTTTATACAACCAAAAAAAAACAACTAAAAGCGACACAAAAGGGACAGAAACCACTTAACTTTGACAAAGGACGGCACAGGTCGACGTTTCGGCTTACGCCTTCTTCAGGACATAAACAAATGGGACATAACTTCAACAAACAAGCAAAAGGTAACTCTGCGGACGTACTGACATACACGGCGCGGGAAAAAAAAAAAAAAAAAAATTTGTGTCGCTTTTAGTTGCTTAACTTGTAACCACTTCGCAGTCATTACCGTTTCCGTTTAAAAAAAACAAAAAAAACAAAAAAACCCGCCAAATAAACACATAACGCGTAGATCTGCTTTGCAGACATGCGTTCATGGCTTTGCCACTTTATCACTAATCCAAATGCTACGCGCTTTTCCTCCTTATGGATAATTGTTAAGCCCTGAACATTGTAGTCGTTTCCCTCCCGGGACGAGTACAACAAGGTTACCGTGTGTAGCTATTGTCAGGATGTAGTGTATGACCGTTGAGGCGGTGCGAAGCATCCCATGCAATCAATCAACCATCCACGCATACTCACGCACTCACACCATGCAGGAAACGAACACAAACGATGACATGCAATTACCAGACTGAAAGAATAGTTCCGGGATGCTCGAAGTTTACTCCATTGAAGAAGACAAGCACACACACATGTATGCACTTGCTCAGTCATCCGCCATCCTCTCGCACACTCTCACGTCATTCATTGTCATGGTCAGTGACGACTACAATATACAAGACTTGAGTGTATACAGTAGAAACAACTGGTGAAGGAACTTAAAAGGTGCATGGTGCCAGATGTACTGAAATACTGATTTTAGTATTTTACCTATTTAGCTCTCAAAACAGTTGTACCGAGCCAATCGAACTGAATGTGATTGTTATGCGTAGCTCTAACACTTTGATCTATCTGGACCCAGGGAAGATAATTTTCAGCAATGACAGAAACCACAAACACGGTCTCACACACACACACACACACACACACACACACACACACACACACACACACACACACAATTTTGTGGCACCCAATGGCCCACACACATGAAATGCCTGATACAGCATACAATCAATTCAGCATCTTAGACACCTGAAAACTTTTGTTTCAGTCTGATTTGTACAGAGTGTCATAGTGGCGTTATCAAGCAGGCTGGGGAATTTTCAGTCATTTGGCAATTTTCAGCCAAATTTCCTATCCTTTCAGCCAAAAAAATCTTATGTTTCAGCCAAAGAAACGGTATGAGGAAAAAGGGTGCACACACTATCATGATACATGTAATGTCATAGGGGACAGTCTAACTTCATTTTTGAAGACTTGCGTGTCAGTATCAAGGCAGTATTTTATGTCTGGGTGCGGGGAGAGGCTACGAAATGCCTTTAGAAGTGCTAATATTTGATCTCGTTAAAATGGGGCATTGCCCCCGTGTTCCCCCAGCCGGGCGCTGCCTCTGCACTCTGGCCTAGGTTTCAGTCATTTTTTCCCTCAGCAGTTCCCCAGCCTGATCAAGACTTTTAACATTCCTGTGGCAGCAGCTAAACTTGCGTTATCACAACAGTAATGTGCACCTGGTGTTATTTTGCAGGAGGGGTTTCTGTGTCCGATGTGCAAGGTGTCCTTGGCGTCCCCTGAAGACCTGCAGACCCATTACGCTTCATGTTCAGCGCAGTGAGTGAATGTAATCTTCAGTTCAAGGTGGTAAAGGTCTCTCATTCTGTGCTTGGAAAAGCCCATATGTGCTCCACCCCATCTCTAATCCCCCCCAGTGTCGTCTTTGAAAGTGTTCCAGTGCTGGTTTTGTTCACTTGGGTCCTGTCATACCTCTGTAATGTTTTGACACTGAATAAGTTATGATTTATTACTGTACAGGCTAAAAAACTAAGGTATTACAGATTTCTAGTTTATCAGGTATGAAAAATGCTTTTTAAGAATAAAGCTAAATGTTGTTTTCTGATGGATGAGTGTGGTTGCGTTGTTGAACACGTCTGCTTGTTGCTGGTTGTTGCTTCTTCTTTTTTTTTTTGGAGGACCTAAATGTTTATTGTCAAGGGTGTACACAAGACGTTTTTCTTTTCTTTTCCAGGAATGGAGATGCATCAGGAGATTCACAGAATGAGGTAATGTCATTTTGAAGTTTCGTTTCACTGTTCGTATCAAATTTCAAAACAGTTTGGTGTCATTCAAATTTACTGGCATCATAATTTCTCTCTGCAGCTTTGTATTTTTCTTCTCTTCTGTATTTTTCATTTTTAAGTTTTAGTCGCTAATCCCAACATTTCTATATATATATAGATGAATATACAGCGTACTTCACTCTTATAAGCCCATGCAAAATTTGTGTTTTACTTGAAACTTTCATATCACTTGGAGCCACTTCAAGCCACTAGTGTGCAATCTGCAGCGGTCTCAGGCCTAGCGGGAAGGCCCACACCATGCATAATAGTGGCTTGAAGTGGCTTTTTTTTTATTTATTTTTTAAACTACATGTACCGGTACTTTATTATCCGATTCGGGAAATTAGGGGTGCTCCCCCAAAGCCACCCAACACCTATCCTATATTTTTTTTACAATTTTGCTGGGGGAGGAAAGCCGGATAACCCGGAGAGAAACCCTCGATGAGCAGCCCGGTAGCCAGGAAAACCCGGTATCACATATCACAAGCTCGACCTGGGCTCGAACCCACGCTTCATCGTCATGACATTGGTGACGGCCGTTCAGTAGCGCAGCGGCTAAATTCGACGCGCTACCTATTAGACCACCGCTCACCCCCTACCGTTACTGATGTGCAGTGGCTTGTTCTTTTAACCAGACTTACCATATCGTGGGCAGAGGGTGGTTGGGCTCGGGTTTTGAAGAGATAAGCATATACAACATGTATAAATTACTCTCCATCAGACCAGTCTTACTTGTCGTGATAATTACCCACCTGTCATTTTCTGTGTATGCACAGGCAAAGGCCGAGTTAGAGCTTCTGCAGCATCAACTCAGAGGGTCAGAGGAAAGTCGAACGCTATGTGAGTAACTGATGTTTCACATTTAGTTTTGCCTTTGGCTATTGTTTTACAGTAGTTTTTTTCATTCATTCCTACGCTGTGGTCATGTTCTTTTTGTCTTGTTGTCTCGAATTGTAACACACTGTCAATATATTTCTGATTTGTATTTGTACATGTGCGTGTGTGTGTGTGTTTGCGTGTGTGTGTGCGTGCGTGTGTGTGTGTGCGTGCGTGTGTGTGCATGTGCACATGTGTGAGTGTGTGTGTATGTGTGTGTGTGTTTGTGTGCACATGCACGTGTGTGTGTGTGTGTGTGCATGTGCACATGCACGTGTGTGTATGTATGTGTGTGTGTGTGTGTGTGTGTGTGCACGTGTGTGTATGTGTGTGTGTGTATGTGTGTGTGTGTGTGTGTGTGTGTGTGTGTGTGTGTGTGTGTGTGTGCATGTGCACGTGTGTGTGTGTGTGTGTGTGTGTGTGTGTGTGTGTGTGTGTGTGTGTGTGTGTGCATGTGCATGTGCACGTGTGTGTATGTATGTGTGTGTGTGTGTGCGCGTGTGCACGTGCACGTGTGTGTGTGTGTGTATGTGTGTGTGTGTGTGTGTGTGCACGTGCACGTGTGTGTGTGTGTGTGTGTGTGTGTGTGTGTGTGTGTGTGTGTGTGTGTGTTTTGACAAGCTCTTAAATTAATCTTTTTCAACATTTGTCACACCTGATCATGAACTTGTCTTTGGAAGGTTCAAGATTCTTGCTGAACATTAATAATGATGCCTCGTAAATAATTCATTCTTCGTTTTGCGTCTCAGTGACATCAGAAGTACACCATCTGCAGGCTCA
The DNA here is from genome assembly GCA_018292915.2 of Batillaria attramentaria. Lineage (NCBI taxonomy): Eukaryota > Metazoa > Mollusca > Gastropoda > Batillariidae > Batillaria > Batillaria attramentaria. Next base: position 120,677 of record JACVVK020000149.1, read on the forward strand.
GGTGGCCGGTCTGACAGATGAAAACAAGAAGCTGAAAAAGGAGAAAGAGACTATTGAACAGAAAACAGCAAAACTGGTAAGTCTGATACATGGAATTCTGTTCAGGGCTTCCTATGTTTGGGTTTTTTTTTTTTTTTTTTTTGGTTGCTGTCTGAAGTCTCATATGACAGGCATACAACAGCGTTTTGAAAATCTGAAATATGCTTCATCTATGCTTCAGAATCAGTCACTTAGGTCAAAATATTGCATCTGAGACCACTGTGGTGTCTCTGGCCTTGATTGGTGGCTATTTTTGTCGAGACCCAGTCTGTTTAGAAATGGACTCAAAGAAAGTCCTATTTCTCTAATATTCGATGTCGCACAGTCACTGAAACGGTCACAATGGCCAAATGAAACGCCCTTCTATCTGGCAAACAGCCTTACAGCTTCAATGGAGTGCCATAATTACTGTGATGTATTCAATAAGCTGCTGTTACCGCTTCTGTGATGCTTGTGATATTTTATTTATTTATTTATTTTTTTTGCTTATAATTCTCACCAAGTGCAGGATATGTGTGTGTGTGTGTGTGTGTGTGTGTGTGTGTGTGTGTGTGTGTGTGTGTGTGAGAGAGAGAGAGAGAGAGAGTGTACAATTATATGAATTTAGTGATCTTAACTTCTTTATGTGTCTTATGCTCGCCCGCATGAATTGCCCTACGGGGATAAATAAAGTATTTTTGACTTGACTTTGACTTTGACTTTGTTTTCCATCTCACCGGCATTAACCTTCGGACGACGTCGTTGGTAAAAAGTTGCACACACATTGCTTTAGATGAACGTATCTCGGTCAATATTTATGTCACACCTTTGAAATTTCATGACTTTGTCAATAAATTGTTTGACTATGTTCATGCCAAAAATTGTGTTGTTTAACTTGGAATTAGCAGAGTAATTAAAGAATAAGTTGTGAATTGCCTATATAAAAACCATTGGTAATTTGTTTCCCACAACGTAGGACTAGGAATAAGTCGAAAATTACCTATTTAAAAACCATGGGTAAGTTGTTTCACACGATGTAGGACTAAGAAGTTTTTTGGCGACGTAGCCGGAAGGTTAACAACATACACGCTTTAAGCATTAACTGCCTCTCCAGTGATCAAGTTGCTTTTTAAAAGTAGGCACACTTGTAGTAAAAACAGGGTCTGGGTGGAGAGAAAGGAGCATGTGTCTTAGTCATGAAACATTCTCAGTTATCTTTGTGCCCGCAGCTTGGTCCTCCTACTGCAGTCGGGGAGCCGGGTTGGTCGAATGGTAGAGCGTTGGACTTCTAATGCTCGGGTCGTGAGTTCGAGCCCGGCTGGGGCCAAATATTTGTGCTGGCTTTTTCGTCGTTGCCCTGTCTTTGATATCACCCTATGTGGTGGAAAAGGACGTTAAACTCCTGAACACCCACCTACCTTCCTACTGCAGTCGGTTCTCTCTTGTGACGTCTGAAACACTTTCAGACTTGTTTTGTATTTGCCATGCACTCACGCTTACTATAGTTTGTGGGGTTTTTGATGTTTTTCTCATCATAAATTGTCTTCCTCAGGCCGGAGAATTGGTATCGGTAAAAGCCAAGGCAGATGAGAGTGAAGGAGAAAAGGCAGCCATGCAGGATCACATCAAGACACTGAAGGTATGTGCAGTATGTAACATTAAAGTAAGCGTAATGCTCTCACACATGGGGACTAAGCTCATGGTCAGTAATAATAATAATGATAATCGCATTGATATAGGCACTTTATCCCAAATATTTGGCTCAAAGCGCTGCGAGCTAAACCTAACATGCAGACTCACCCGAATCACACGCATTCTCTCAGACACTGGACATGAACACATAACAATCACGTGTTGCAAAGGGCCAGCTCAGCAACTTAAGTTTCAGAATTTTAGAATTGCATTTATTGTCAAATTTTGCTGGATGAACATTCTCAAAGCAGATGGGGAGGAAGCGGGAGTACCCAGAGAGAATCCCCCGACGGTCAGCCAAATGAATGCTGCCACATACGAGAAAGAAAAATTCTTGTGGGACTTGAACCTGACCTCTCACATTAGGGACAAAAGTCTTAACCACTGGACCACCAGCCGCTCCATGATGACCTTGTAGTGTTGTTGTACTACTGTATATATATTTCATACAGCAAGCTTAAAAAAAAGGCTGTGTCTTTTGCGCAAAATATAGTTTCAGCTGAATACGGTTCTCATGTTTGATGCCACAAAGTTACTGAAACAGTGTTTCAGTGTTTCATTCACGCCTTGCAGAGTGTGTTTGATTCCTTCAGTTCAGTAGATTATCTCCTTTGTTTTATTTTTGTCCAACAGCAACAACTGGATGACAAAGACTCACTTGTCCGCAACATGGAAACCCAGCTAGCACAGAGGTGAGCTTATCACGATCCGCAGGCATATCTGTTTGGCACACATCGTCTGCTGGCATTGGTTGTAACGCCTGAGGTATTGTGCAGCAGCTGTATGCGGGTTGGGGTTCATGACATTGTTTTAACTCCCGCACTAACATTAACTCTTTGACGACGGAGCGCAATTTCTGACACACGATTTCCTATAGGAAATCGTGTGTCAGAAATTGCGCTCCGTCGTCAAAGAGTTAACAAACTTGGGATGTGGTTTAGCTTTGACTTGGCTAATCTGTCTTAACATGGATCACTCTCACTAAAACAGTTACTAGTATCGATTGTAACATATTTCAAACTTGTAACCAGAGATATATGTTAGTACGGAGTATACACGTCTCTGCAGTAACCAGCAATTTTAGCACATGTACCATCTCTCTTAGTTTAGATGTTGTCTGGTAAAGCTGTAAGTTTGACTGGTTTTTGTTGGTGTGTGAATGGTTTCTATCAAAAAGACAGTAACTTTTTTTTTTTAACAAGGCTTGTGGAGAGAAGGGGCAAAAGCCAACCAAAGATAGGGAATACGGACCTAAGAGTCGTACATTTGACAGGCACTTAGATCCCATTTCCAGATGACAGTGGACTTGCAACAAATGATTGTCAGAAGGACATAGAGTCTCTTTGAGGTTCCGCTTGCTGTGTCCAGTTCTGTTCAGTGTTATTGCGTTAAGACTGCGATACAAAAAGACTGACGACCTAAACGTTGTGCAGTCCAACATGGAAGTGTTTGTTCCCAAGGTATGAGAGGCTGAGGGGTCAAACCAGCATGGGTGACGAAGGAAGAAGGTGCTACTTCGCAGGCTTTTCACTTTTGTGCCGTACAGATCGTTTCATATTCATAACTTCTGTTTTTCTACAGCTGACAGTTTTGAAATTCAGTATGCACATGACTTCGTGCTGTACAGATTAATTTGTAAGATCTGTTTTGGTACAGTTGACAGTTTTAAAATTCCAGCATGTGCTTCGAATCAGATTTCTAAAGCGTGCTTTTTTGGAGGAGAAATTGGCAGTTCTTTGGAATATGAATTCAAAGTTTACATGATTTCAGAAGATTACCAGTAATCTGTGCATGCTCTGCAGGTGTCAGCTTTGGTACACTTGCATACATTTGTACAATAAAATCTTTTTTCCAGAGCGTGTTCATAGGTTCTGAAAGTTCTGGAACATGAGTTGAATTCATGTTGTGGTGTTCATGGGTACTCATAAATTTTTGACTTTATGAATCAAAGAAATTCAGGTGAAATGGAAAGAGGAAAGAAGAAGAGGAAAAGAACGATGAAACTTGAAAGGAAAAAAATAGACAAAGCTGGGAGTAGCCCCTTCTTCCTTGTCTTTAAAAAGAAAAAAAGAAAAAAAAAGTTTTGTATCGTTCGGTGCTATTATCATTTAGACCTATTACATGATACGTTCTGTGGAAAGTTGACGTATAGATATTTGTTGGACAACTTAGCAAACTGGAGATGATAAGAAACTGCACATTGTCAACATTTCACTAAATAATAATTAAATGGTATTTTATTTTTAAAGTCTTTCGAGCACCAAACCTTCTTCCTTCAGTAACTCAGTCGGACTCCCCCACAGCACCTCCTGTATGTTGTGCTGTGTGTTAGTCATCGTTACAGACACTTTTAAAATAGAGCGCTTTTTTTATTAATGTGTTTAAAATTACTGCAGGTTTTAAGTTTATGTAAAAACAAACATGTGCTGTGCTGTGTTTTGCTTCTGCACAATAATTTCTGCACCATAGCTGCGTTAGCAGTTTGTTTTGTTGTTGAGTTTTTTTATGTTTTTTTTTTTTTTGGGGGGGGGGGGGGGGGGGAGGTTGTGATATTGCACATCTGTTGTATTTGTATGAGAAACCCGTAGTTTTTGTTGTTGTTGGTAGAGGCTTT